>JAJQKJ010002168.1:0-228785 GCA_029574335.1 Rana kukunoris
AAAAATTGTGGGGGGGAGGGGGTACATTTGTATGGCGCCCCCCGGAGTCAATACTTTGTAGAACCCCCTTTCTCTAACAAGTCTTTTGGGGGTGTCTCTACCAGCTTTGCACATCTAGAGAGGGACATTTCTGCCCATTCTTCTCTGTAAAATATCTCTGTCTCTGTCAGATTGGATGGAGAGCGTCTGTGATCAGCAATTTTCATGTCTTGTCCACAGATTCTCAGTGGGATTTAGGTCTGGACTGTGACTGGGCCATTCTAACACATGAATAGGCTTTGATGTAACACCATCCCATTGTAGCTCTGGCTGTACTTTAGGGTCATTGGAAGGTGAACCCCCCCCCGGTCTCAAGTCTTTTGGAGACTCTAACAGGCTTTCTTCTAAGATTGTCCTGTATTTGTCTCCATCCATCTTCCCATCAACTCTGACCGGCTTCCCTGTCCCTGCTGAAGAAAAGCATCCCCACCACATGATGCTGCCACCACCATGTTTCACAGTGGGGATGGTGTGTTCAGGGGGATGGGCAGTGTTAGTTTCCCCCACACATAGTAACATTTAAGTGTCATGTGACTAGAGCCCCTTCTTCCACATGTTTGCTGTGTCCCCTCCCCCACGTGTTTGCTGGGGGGGGGGGGGGGGGCGGGGGACATGTGGAGTCCAGGTCACATGTATGGGGGGGGGCAGCAGGGGGACATGATGGAGCCCAGGTCACATGTTATGGGGGGGGGGGGGGGGGGCGGGGGACATGATGGAGCCCAGGTCACATGTATGGGGGGGGGGGGGGGGACATGATGGAGCCCAGGGTCACATGTATGGGGGGGGGGGGACATGATGGAGCCCAGGTCACATGTAGGGGGGGGGGGGGGGGAACATGATGGTGGAGCCCAGGTCACTGTATGGGGGGGCGGGAACATGATGGAGCCCAGGTCACATGTATGGGGGGGGGGGGGGCGGGGAACATGATGGAGCCCAGGTCACATGTATGGGGGGGGGGGGCGGGGAACATGATGGAGCCCAGGTCACATGTAGGGGGGGGCGGGAACACATGATGGAGCCCAGGTCACATGTATGGGGGGGGCGGGAACACCCTTGGGGGCAGGGTCACATGGGGGGGGGGGGGAACATGATGGAGCCCAGGTCACATGTATGGGGGGGGGGGGGGGCGGGAACATGATGGAGCCCAGGTCACATGTATGGGGGGGGGGCGGGAACATGATGGAGCCCAGGTCACATGTAGGGGGGGGGGGCGGAGGGACATGATGGAGCCCAGGTCATGTATGGGGGGGGGCGGGAACATGATGGAGCCCAGGTCACATGTATGGGGGGGCGGGCGGGAACATGATGGAGCCCAGGTCACATGTATGGGTGGGGGGGGCGGCGGGGGAACATGATGGAGCCCAGGTCACATGTATGGGGGGGGGGGGCGGCGGGAACATGATGGAGCCCGGTACACATGTATGGGGGGGCGGGGAACATGATGGAGCCCAGGTCACATGTATGGGGGGGGGGGGGGGGGGGGGGAACATGATGGAGCCAGGTCACATGTATGGGGGGGGGCGGGGGAACATGATGGAGCCCAGGTCACATGTATGGGGGGGGGCGGGGAACATGATGGAGCCCAGGTCACATGTATGGGGGGGGGCGGGGAACATGATGGAGCCCAGGTCACATGTATGGGGGGGCGGGGGGACATGATGGAGCCCAGGTCACATGTATGGGGGGGGCGGGGGCATGATGGAGCCAGGTCACATGTATGGGGGGGGGCGGGGGGACATGATGGAGCCCAGGTCACATGTATGGGCGGGGGGCGGGAACATGATGGAGCCCAGGTCACATGTATGGGGGGGGGGGGGGGGACATGATGGAGCCCAGGTCACATGTATGGGGGGGGCGGGGGACATGATTGAGCCCAGGTCACATGTATGGGGGTGGGGGCGGGAACATGATGGAGCCCAGCCAGGTCGCATGTATGGGGGGGGCGGGAACATGATGGAGCCCAGGTCACATGTATGGGGGGGGGGGGCGGGGGACATGATGGAGCCCAGGTCACATGTATGGGGGGGGGGCGGGGACATGATGGAGCCCAGGTCACATGTATGGGGGGGGCGGGACATGATGGAGCCCAGGTCACATGTATGGGGGGGGGGGGGCGGGGGACATAATGGAGCCAGGTCACATGTATGGGGGGGGGGGCGGGGGACATGATGGACCAGGTCACATGTATGGGGGGGGGGCGGGGGGGGGACATGATGGAGCCCAGGTCACATGTATGGGGGGGGCGGGGGACATGATGGAGCCCAGGTCACATGTATTGGGGGGGGGGGGGGGGGGGGCGGGAACATGATGGAGCCAGGTCACATGTATGGGGGGGGGGGCGGGGAACATGATGGAGCCCAGGTCACGTGTATGGGGGGGGGGGCGGGGAACATGATGGAGCCCAGGTCACGTGTATGGGGGGGGCGGGAACATGATGGAGCCCAGGTCACGTGTATGGGGGGGGGGGGCGGGAACATGATGGAGCCCAGGTCACGTGTAGGGGGGGGGGGCGGGAACATGATGGAGCCAGGTCACATGTATGGGGGGGGGGCGGGAACATGATGGAGCCCAGGTCACATGTATGGGGGGGGCGGGGGACATGATGGAGCCCAGGTCACATGTATGGGGGGGGGCGGGGGGACATGATGGAGCCCAGGTCACATGTATGGGGGGCGGGAACATGATGGAGCCCAGGTCACATGTATGGGGGGGGCGGGGAACATGATGGAGCCCAGGTCACATGTATGGGGGGGGCGGGAACATGATGGAGCCCAGGTCACATGTATGGGGGGGCAGGAACATGATGGAGCCAGGTCACATGTATGGGGGGGGGCGGGAACATGATGGAGCCCAGGTCACATGTATGGGGGGGCGGGGAACATGATGGAGCCCAGGTCACATGTATGGGGGGGGGCGGGAACATGATGGAGCCCAGGTCACATGTATGGGGGGGGGGCGGGGGACATGATGGAGCCAGGTCACATGTATGGGGGGGGGGCGGGGCGGGGGACATGATGGAGCCCAGGTCACATGTATGGGGGGGGCGGGGGGGACATGATGGAGCCCAGGTCATTGTATGGGGGGGGGGCGGGGGACATGATGGCCCAGGTCACATGTATGGGGGGGGGGGGCGGGGAACATGATAGAGCCCAGGTCACATGTATGGGGGGGGGGCGGGGGACATGATGGAGCCAGGTCACATGTAGGGGGGGGGCGGGAACATGATGGAGCCCAGGTCACATGTATGGGGGGGGCGGGAACATGATGGAGCCCAGGTCACATGTATGGGGGGGGGGGGCGGGAACATGATGGAGCCCAGGTCACGTGTATGGGGGGGGGCGGGAACATGATGGAGCCAGGTCACGTGTATGGGGGGGGGGGCGGGAACATGATGAGCCCAGGTCACGTGTATGGGGGGGGCGGGACATGATGGAGCCCAGGTCACATGTATAGGGGGGGGCGGGGGGAACATGATGGAGCCCAGGTCACATGTATGGGGGGGTGGGGCGGGGGAACATGATGGAGCCCAGGTCACATGTATGGGGGGGGCGGGGGACATGATGGAGCCCAGGTCACATGTATGGGGGGGGGGCGGGGGACATGATGGAGCCCAGGTCACATGTATGGGGGGGGCGGGGAACATGATGGAGCCCAGGTCACATGTATGGGGGGGGCGGGAACATGATGGAGCCCAGGTCACATGTATGGGGGGGCAGGAACATGATGGAGCCCAGGTCACATGTATGGGGGGGGCGGGAACATGATGGAGCCAGGTCACATGTATGGGGGGGGCGGGGGGGAACATGATGGAGCCCAGGTCACATGTATGGGGGGGCGGGGAACATGATGGAGCCCAGGTCCATGTATGGGGGGGCGGGAACATGATGGAGCCCAGGTCACATGTATGGGGGGGGCAGGAACATGATGGAGCCCAGGTCACATGTATGGGGGGGGGGGGCGGGGCCATGATGGAGCCCAGGTCACATGTATGGGGGGGGGGGGGGACATGATGGAGCCAGGTCACATGTATGGGGGGGGCGGGGAATATGATGGAGCCCAGGTCACATGTATGGGGGGGGCGGGGACATGATGGAGCCCAGGTCACATGTATGGGGGGGGGGGGCAGGAACATGATGGAGCCCAGGTCACATGTATGGGGGGGGCGGGGGACATGATGGAGCCAGGTCACATGTATGGGGGGGGCGGGGGACATGATGGAGCCCAGGTCACATGTATGGGGGGCATTTATTGGGTGGGGGAGGGGAAGTGACATGTATTGGGTGGAGGGTGACATGTATTGAAGGGGGGGGGGTGACATGTTTTGGGAGGGGGGCGACATGTATTGAAGGAGGGGGGAGGGGGGTGACATGTATTGAAGGGGGGGGGGGTGACATGTATTGAAGGAGGGGGGACTCGAGTCACATGACCCCTCCCCCTCTGATGGACACTTACGTGCCGGAGGTCCGCAGAGAGTGGATGAGGATTCGGTCCACCTCCTCCATGGCCGGGCTGTGTGAGGTGCTTGTCCTCTCTCTCTCTCTCTATAGACAGTAACCGGCGTCCTGCCCCATCCCCCGCACTACATTCTGCCTTTTACACTTCGGACAGGAAGCCGCTCACCTCCGGACTACACTTCCCACCATGCCCCGCGGCCTCCTTCCCACCGCGGACAGCCCCGACTTCCGCCGCGGGGAGCGATGGGAAGTGTAGTCCGGAACGTGCGGCGCTGGGCAGAGCCCGCTATATGATGTGTATAGAGGAGAAGGCGGGGGTGTCCTCTCCTCAGTGTGTATATATAATATGTCTCATACGTCACATGTCGCTCAGGGGGGCTCAGGAGGCCCGAAGCCTTGGTAGGCCTGAGCTGTCTGTGAAGGGAGAAGTCAGGTAATGGCGCCTTCGTGTCAGAAACTCTCCTCCCTCCGTATCTTTCTATTATGAGGTGAGACCGACATTCCACCCCGGGGTCTGTATAGAATCACACACAAAAATGTTCATAGAGCGCCCCCCGTCACACACAGTGGTATCTCCCACCAGCTCATACATCTCCTCAAGATAGTGGGAGGAACCACTGCGCTCAGGGGGGGAGTCAGGTATTCCACTCATCCAGATGACCTGCAAGTGGGACGTCAGAGACTCCGATTCCAGGTGTTCCCTCCCCCGAGATCAGAGACACGCCCACATCACGTGTCAGCTGGGAGCGTCCTAGCAACGTCCTAGCAACAAGGCAGGATGGGGGTTTTCCCCTCAGGCTTCAGGAGGTACATAAATTACCTACAGTCCTATACCGAGGACAGTGTTCACCTACCTTTCGTCCCGTCCTCCCAGCTCTGACCAACGTTATTCTATTCTAATTTTAATTTATTCTTTTCTATTCTAATTTATTCTATTCTGCTCCAATTTATTCTATTCCAATTTATTCTATTCTAATTTTTTGTATTCCAAATAAAAAAATTTGGAAAACAGTTTTATTGTTATATTCTTTCTACTTTATTTTATTCTATTTTTTTTCTTTGTTCTATTCTATTCTTTTATATTCGAATTTATTTTATTCTAATTTATTTTATTCTAATTTATTCTATTCTATTCCAAATTCAAATTTTTGGAAAACGGTTTTATTGTTATATTCTTTCTACTTAATTTTATTCTATTATCTTTCTTTGTTCTATTCTATTTTATATTCTATTCTATTATTTTATTTTCTATTTTATTCCATTCTATTCTAATTTCTTCTATTCCGAATTTGAATTTTCGTAACAGGGTTTTATTGTTCTATTCTTTTTTATTCTTGTTCTATTCTTTTCTATTATTTTATTTTCTATTTTATTCTTTTCTATTTTATTTATCTTCAGAAATTCTAATTTATTCTATTCAAAAATTCTAATTTATTCTGTTCGAAATTAGAATTTTGGAAAACAGTTGTATTGTTTTAGTCTTTCTATTTTATTTTATTCTTTTCTATGTATTCTCTTCTTTTCTATGCTATTCTATTATTTTCTGTTTTATTTTATTGTTTTCTATTTTATTCATTTATATTCTATTCGAATTTCAGAAGATGGTTATATTCTTTCTCTTCAGAAATTCTATTTTGAATTTATTCTGTTCGAAATTTAAATTTCAGAAAACAGTTTAATTGTTATTGTCTTTCTATTTTATTCTATTATTTCTATTGTTTGTTCTATTCTTTTCTATGCTATTCTATTATTTTATTTTATTCTTTTCTATTTTATTCCTTTCTATTAAAATTTCAGAAGATGGTTATATTCTTTCTCTTCAGAAATTCGATTTTGAATTTATTCTATTCAAAATTCAAATTTGTTCTGTATTGTTTATTCTATTCTTTTATATTCTATTGTGTTATTTTATTTTCTATTTGATACTTTTCTATTCTATTCATTTCAAATTTCAGAAGATGGTTATATTCATTTGCTTCAGAAAATCAAATTCATTCTCTTCGAAATTTAGAAATTTCGGAAAACGGTTATATTGTTATATTCTTTCTACTTTATTTTATTCTATTCTTTCCCCTTGTTTATTATATTCTTTTATATTCTATTTTTCTTTTCTTTTATATTTTAATTATTTTCCATCCTATTCAAATTTCAGAAGATGGTTATATTCTTTCTCTTCAGAAATTCTATTTTGAATTTATTCTGTTCGAAATATCAATTTGTTCCATATTGTTTATTCTATTATTTTATTTTCTATGTTATTCTTTCCTATTCTATTCATTTCAAATTTCATAAGATGGTTATGTTCTTTTTCTTTGGAAATTCTAATTCAAAATTATTCTATTTGAAACTTGAATTTCTGAAAATGGTTATATTGTTATATTCTTTAAATAAAATGTTATTCTATTATTTTCTATTTTTTATTCTATTATTTTCTTTTTTATTCTGTTCTATGCTATTCTATTATTTTCATTTTTTTTCTATTTTATTCCTTTCTATTCTATTCGAATTTCAGAAGATGGTTATATTCTTTCTCTTCAGAAATTCTACTTTGAATTTATTCTGTTCGAAATTCATTTTTTTTCTGTATTGTTTATTCTATTTTTTTAAATACTATTCTATTATTTTATTTCCTATTTTATACTTTTCTATTCATTTCAAATTTCAGAAGATGGTTATATTCTTTTGCTTCAGAAATTCTAATTCATTCTCTTCAAAATTTAGACATTTTGGAAAACGGTTATATTGTTATATTCTTTCTACTTTATTTCATTCTATTCTTTTATATTCTATTTTTATTTTATTTTCTATTTTATTATTTTCTATTCTATTTGAATTTCAGAAGATGGTTATATTCTTTCCCTTCAGAAATTCTATTTTGAATTTATTCTGTTCGAAATTCAAATTTGTTCTGTATTGTTTATTCTATTATTTTATTTTCTATTTTATTCTTTTCTATTCTATTCATTTCAAATTCCATAAGATGGATATATTCTTTTGCTTCAGAAATTCTAATTCAAAATGATTTTATTCGAAACTTGAATTTCTAAAAAAAGGTTATATTGTTATATTATTTAAATTACATTTTATTCTATTATTTTCTATTTTTTATTCTATTCTATTTTCCTTTTTTTATTCTGTTCTATGCTATTCTATTATTTTCTGTTTTTTCTTTCTATTTTATTCCTTTCTATTCTATTCAAATTTCAGAAGATGGTTATATTCTTTCTCTTCAGAAATTCTATTTTGAATTTATTCTATTCAAAATTAAAATTTGTTCTGTATTGTTTATTCTATTCTTTTAAATACTATTCTATTATTTTATTTTCTATTTTATACTTTTCTATTCTATTCATTTCAAATTTCGGAAGATGGTTATATTCTTTTGCTTCAGAAATTCTAATTCATTCTCTTAGAAGTTTAGGAAAACGGTTATATTGTATATTCTTTCTACTTTATTTTATTCTATTCTTTTATTGTCTATTTTTATTTTATTTTATTATTTTTTATTCTATTCGAATTTCAGAAGATAGTTATATTTTTTTCTCTTCAGAAATTCTATTTTGAATTTATTCTGTTCGAAATATCAATTTGTTCGGTATTGTTTAATTCTATTCTTTTCTTTTCTATTCTATTCATTTCAAATTTCATAAGATGGGTATGTTCTTTTTCTTTGGAAATTCTAATTCAAAATGATTCTATTCGAAACTTGAATTTCCTGAAAATGGTTATATTGTTATGTTTTTTTAAATTGAATTTTATTCTATTATTTTCTATTTTTTATTCTATTCTTTTCTCTTTTATTCTGTTCTATTATTTTTATTAATCAGTTACTGCGAACCCCCCCCCCCCCACTGTGTTTGTCTCTCTCTGTCTGTGAATGAAGAGGAAAGATACATTGTAGCTTCCTTTTTCCTTGGAGAGAGAAAATAAAGTTTGTGTAAAAAAATAAAATAAAAAAAGATTAAAAAAAATAAAAAATAAAGAAAAAATACCTAGATCAAGGTTTGGGCGGGATCCCGATGTCTCAGTGCCTGTGATTAGCCGTGTGCCGTGTGCAGTGTCGGCTTCCTGGCTGGATCCCGATGTCTCAGTGGCTGTGATTAGCCGTGTGCAGTGTCGGCTTCCTGGCGGGATCCCGATGTCTCAGTGCCTGTGATTAGCCGTGTGCAGTGTCTCAGGCTTGATTAGCCTGGCGTGGGCTTCCTGGCGGGATCCCGATGTCTCAGTGGCTGTGATTAGCCGTGTGCAGTGTCGGCTTCCTGGTGGGATCCCGATGTCTCAGTGCCTGTGATTAGCCGTGTGCAGTGTCGGCTTCCTGGCTGGATCTCGATGTCTCAGTGGCTGTGATTAGCCGTGTGCAGTGTCGGCTTCCTGGTGGGATCCCGATGTCTCAGTGCCTGTGATTATCCGTGTGCAGTGTCGGCTTCCTGGCAGGATCCCGATGTCTCAGTGCCTGTGATTAGCCGTGTGCAGTGTCGGCTTCCTGGCGGGATCCCGATGTCTCAGTGCCTGTGATTAGCCGTGTGCAGTGTCGGCTTCCTGGCGGGATCCCGATGTCTCAGTGGCTGTGATTAGCCGTGTGCAGTGTCGGCTTCCTGGTGGGATCCCGATGTCTCAGTGCCTGTGATTAGCCGTGTGCAGTGTTGGCTTCCTGGCGGGATCGGGGCAGGTGAAATCCCAATGTCTCAGTGCCTGTGATTAGCCGTTTGCAGTGTCGGCTTCCTGGTGGCATCGGGGCTGGTGGCATCCAATCCCGATGTCTCAGTGCCTGTGAATAGCCATGTGCAGTGTCGGCTTCCTGGTGGGATCCTGATGTCTCAGTGCCTGTGATTAGCCGTGTGCAGTGTCGGCTTCCTGGTGGGATCCCGATGTCTCAGTGCCTTTGATTAGCCGTGTGCAGTGTCGGCTTCCTGGTGGGATCCCGATGTCTCAGTGCCTGTGATTAGCCGTGTGCAGTGTCGGCTTCCTGGCTGGATCCCGATGTCTCAGTGGCTGTGATTAGCCGTGTGCAGTGTCGGCTTCCTGGTGGGATCCCGATGTCTCAGTGCCTGTGATTATCCGTGTGCAGTGTCGGCTTCCTGGCAGGATCCCGATGTCTCAGTGCCTGTGATTAGCCGTGTGCAGTGTCGGCTTCCTGGCGGGATCCCGATGTCTCAGTGGCTGTGATTAGCCGTGTGCAGTGTCGGCTTCCTGGTGGGATCCGATGTCTCAGTGCCTGTGATTAGCCGTGTGCAGTGTCGGCTTCCTGGCGGGATCCCGATGTCTCAGTGCCTGTGATTAGCCGTGTGCAGTGTTGGCTTCCTGGCGGGATCGGGGCAGGTGAAATCCCAATGTCTCAGTGCCTGTGATTAGCCGTTTGCAGTGTCGGCTTCCTGGTGGCATCGGGGCTGGTGGCATCCAATCCCGATGTCTCAGTGCCTGTGAATAGCCATGTGCAGTGTCGGCTTCCTGGTGGGATCCTGATGTCTCAGTGCCTGTGATTAGCCGTGTGCAGTGTCGGCTTCCTGGTGGGATCCCGATGTCTCAGTGCCTTTGATTAGCCGTGTGCAGTGTCGGCTTCCTGGTGGGATCCCGATGTCTCAGTGCCTGTGATTAGCCGTGTGCAGTGTCGGCTTCCTGGCGGGATCCCGATGTCTCAGTGGCTGTGATTAGCCGTGTGCAGTGTCGGCTTCCTGGTGGGATCCCGATGTCTCAGTGCCTGTGATTAGCCGTGTGCAGTGTCGGCTTCCTGGCGGGATCCCGATGTCTCAGTGCCTGTGATTAGCCGTGTGCAGTGTCGGCTTCCTGGTGGGATCCCGATGTCTCAGTGCCTGTGATTAGCCGTGTGCAGTGTCGGCTTCCTGGCTGGATCCCGATGTCTCAGTGGCTGTGATTAGCCGAGTGCAGTGTCGGCTTCCTGGCGGGATCCCGATGTCTCAGTGCCTGTGATTAGCCGTGTGCAATGTTGGCTTCCTGGCGGGATCGGGGCAGGTGAAATCCCAATGTCTCAGTGCCTGTGATTAGCCGTTTGCAGTGTCGGCTTCCTGGTGGCATCGGGGCTGGTGGCATCCAATCCCGATGTCTCAGTGCCTGTGAATAGCCATGTGCAGTGTCGGCTTCCTGGTGGGATCCTGATGTCTCAGTGCCTGTGATTAGCCGTGTGCAGTGTCGGCTTCCTGGTGGGATCCCGATGTCTCAGTGCCTTTGATTAGCCGTGTGCAGTGTCGGCTTCCTGGTGGGATCCCGATGTCTCAGTGCCTGTGATTAGCCGTGTGCAGTGTCGGCTTCCTGGCTGGATCCCGATGTCTCAGTGGCTGTGATTAGCCGTGTGCAGTGTCGGCTTCCTGGTGGGATCCCGATGTCTCAGTGCCTGTGATTATCCGTGTGCAGTGTCGGCTTCCTGGCAGGATCCCGATGTCTCAGTGCCTGTGATTAGCCGTGTGCAGTGTCGGCTTCCTGGCGGGATCCCGATGTCTCAGTGGCTGTGATTAGCCGTGTGCAGTGTCGGCTTCCTGGTGGGATCCCGATGTCTCAGTGCCTGTGATTAGCCGTGTGCAGTGTCGGCTTCCTGGCGGGATCCCGATGTCTCAGTGCCTGTGATTAGCCGTGTGCAGTGTCGGCTTCCTGGTGGGATCCCGATGTCTCAGTGCCTGTGATTAGCCGTGTGCAGTGTCGGCTTCCTGGCTGGATCCCGATGTCTCAGTGGCTGTGATTAGCCGAGTGCAGTGTCGGCTTCCTGGCGGGATCCCGATGTCTCAGTGCCTGTGATTAGCCGTGTGCAGTGTTGGCTTCCTGGCGGGATCGGGGCAGGTGAAATCCCAATGTCTCAGTGCCTGTGATTAGCCGTTTGCAGTGTCGGCTTCCTGGTGGCATCGGGGCTGGTGGCATCCAATCCCGATGTCTCAGTGCCTGTGAATAGCCATGTGCAGTGTCGGCTTCCTGGTGGGATCCTGATGTCTCAGTGCCTGTGATTAGCCGTGTGCAGTGTCGGCTTCCTGGTGGGATCCCGATGTCTCAGTGCCTTTGATTAGCCGTGTGCAGTGTCGGCTTCCTGGTGGGATCCCGATGTCTCAGTGCCTGTGATTAGCCGTGTGCAGTGTCGGCTTCCTGGCTGGATCCCGATGTCTCAGTGGCTGTGATTAGCCGTGTGCAGTGTCGGCTTCCTGGTGGGATCCCGATGTCTCAGTGCCTGTGATTATCCGTGTGCAGTGTCGGCCTCCTGGCAGGATCCCGATGTCTCAGTGCCTGTGATTAGCCGTGTGCAGTGTCGGCTTCCTGGCGGGATCCCGATGTCTCAGTGGCTGTGATTAGCCGTGTGCAGTGTCGGCTTCCTGGTGGGATCCCGATGTCTCAGTGCCTGTGATTAGCCGTGTGCAGTGTCGGCTTCCTGGCTGGATCCCGATGTCTCAGTGGCTGTGATTAGCCGTGTGCAGTGTCGGCTTCCTGGCTGGATCCCGATGTCTCAGTGCCTGTGATTAGCCGTGTGCAGTGTCGGCTTCCTGGCGGGATCCCGATGTCTCAGTGCCTGTGATTAGCCGTGTGCAGTGTCGGCTTCCTGGTGGGATCCCGATGTCTCAGTGCCTGTGATTAGCCGTGTGCAGTGTCGGCTTCCTGGCTGGATCCCGATGTCTCAGTGGCTGTGATTAGCCGAGTGCAGTGTCGGCTTCCTGGCGGGATCCCGATGTCTCAGTGCCTGTGATTAGCCGTGTGCAGTGTTGGCTTCCTGGCGGGATCGGGGCAGGTGAAATCCCAATGTCTCAGTGCCTGTGATTAGCCGTTTGCAGTGTCGGCTTCCTGGTGGCATCGGGGCTGGTGGCATCCAATCCCGATGTCTCAGTGCCTGTGAATAGCCATGTGCAGTGTCGGCTTCCTGGTGGGATCCTGATGTCTCAGTGCCTGTGATTAGCCGTGTGCAGTGTCGGCTTCCTGGCAGGATCCCGATGTCTCAGTGCCTGTGATTAGCCGTGTGCAGTGTCGGCTTCCTGGTGGGATCCCGATGTCTCAGTGCCTTTGATTAGCCGTGTGCAGTGTCGGCTTCCTGGTGGGATCCCGATGTCTCAGTGCCTGTGATTAGCCGTGTGCAGTGTCGGCTTCCTGGCTGGATCCCGATGTCTCAGTGGCTGTGATTAGCCGTGTGCAGTGTCGGCTTCCTGGTGGGATCCCGATGTCTCAGTGCCTGTGATTATCCGTGTGCAGTGTCGGCTTCCTGGCAGGATCCCGATGTCTCAGTGCCTGTGATTAGCCGTGTGCAGTGTCGGCTTCCTGGCGGGATCCCGATGTCTCAGTGGCTGTGATTAGCCGTGTGCAGTGTCGGCTTCCTGGTGGGATCCCGATGTCTCAGTGCCTGTGATTAGCCGTGTGCAGTGTCGGCTTCCTGGCGGGATCCCGATGTCTCAGTGCCTGTGAATAGCCATGTGCAGTGTCGGCTTCCTGGTGGGATCCTGATGTCTCAGTGCCTGTGATTAGCCGTGTGCAGTGTCGGCTTCCTGGCAGGATCCCGATGTCTCAGTGCCTGTGATTAGCCGTGTGCAGTGTCGGCTTCCTGGTGGGATCCCGATGTCTCAGTGCCTTTGATTAGCCGTGTGCAGTGTCGGCTTCCTGGTGGGATCCCGATGTCTCAGTGCCTGTGATTAGCCGTGTGCAGTGTCGGCTTCCTGGCTGGATCCCGATGTCTCAGTGGCTGTGATTAGCCGTGTGCAGTGTCGGCTTCCTGGTGGGATCCCGATGTCTCAGTGCCTGTGATTATCCGTGTGCAGTGTCGGCTTCCTGGCAGGATCCCGATGTCTCAGTGCCTGTGATTAGCCGTGTGCAGTGTCGGCTTCCTGGCGGGATCCCGATGTCTCAGTGGCTGTGATTAGCCGTGTGCAGTGTCGGCTTCCTGGTGGGATCCCGATGTCTCAGTGCCTGTGATTAGCCGTGTGCAGTGTCGGCTTCCTGGCGGGATCCCGATGTCTCAGTGCCTGTGATTAGCCGTGTGCAGTGTCGGCTTCCTGGCAGGATCCCAATGTCTCAGTGCCTGTGATTAGCCGTGTGCAGTGTCAGCTTCCTGGCGGGATCCCGATGTCTCAGTGCCTGTGATTAGCCGTGTGCAGTGTCGGCTTCCTGGCAGGATCCCAATGTCTCAGTGCCTGTGATTAGCCGTGTGCAGTGTCAGCTTCCTGGCGGGATCCCGATGTCTCAGTGCCTGTGATTAGCCGTGTGCAGTGTCAGCTTCCTGGCGGGATCCCGATGTCTCAGTGCCTGTGATTAGCCGTGTGCAGTGTCGGCTTCCTGGCGGGATCCCGATGTCTCAGTGCCTGTGATTAGCCGTGTGCAGTGTCGGCTTCCTGGCGGGATCGGGTTTAGAAAACTCCGCCCATGCCCTCCACCAGATGGCGCTGCGCGCACCTTGCCCCAGGGAACGAAGGGCGGTTTCTATTCAGAGGTAATCCGTCGCCCTCTCTATTAGCAGCCATGCGTTTACACCCCCCCCCCCTCTTGTCTCGGCGCTTTACTTTCTGGGGCGTCGGAATGCGTCCCGAACGGGTGGACTCTCCTTGCCATCGGTCTGTAACCCTCCATATTCCTATAATGAGGCTTTGCATCCAGTGTATAGATTCCCTATGTCACTGCCCCCCCCCCCCCCCCCGTGTCCCTCCCCCCACCCCACCCCCCCCCCCACCCGTTTTAAAGGCTCAGCATTCAATCTGTGGTAATCCCGTGGTGGTGGGGGGGAGGGGAGAGCGAGGAGGGAGCTCAGGAAGCTGGATCTGGGCATTGGTGGCAGGGGGGTGCCAGCGAGCGATGGAGAGGAAACTTCACCCCTATTATCACCAGGTGAGGCCCCCCCCTCCCCCCCCCCACCCCGCGTCTCTTCCCTAGAGGACGTTATTATTTGTGACCGAGCCGCCGCCGCCGCCGTCCATCTGTCCGCCCTCTAATCTCTCGCGTCCTTCTTCTCCTTTCCAGCCCAGAAGAGAGGAAGGGGAGAGTTAGGATGCCGGAGGAGCACTAAGGGGGTCCGGCCCGCCGCCGGTGGTGGACAGACGTTGATGACCGACCGGCCGCGGCTTGTCGAGAAAAGTCCACGGCCCCTTCTAACAAGGAGGATGTCGGAGACGGAGGAGAATGAGAGAGGTAGGTGGTGGCGGGTCATTGGCGGTGACATGGAGGGGGGGGAGGGGGGAGGGGGGGAGTCTGACAACTATTTTTACGTAAAGGAAATCCCTTTAAGATATTGAGAAACGCCGAGCCCCGCCCACCCAAAAAAAAAACGCTTGGCTCAGCACTGTGAGAGTGACGAGTACGGGAACTCGGGAAGATTAAGGGACAGGGCAGTAAAATGTGTTTCTGCTTCTCTATCGTGACTGGCGCTGACCGGTTTGTAGGACGACGTGACTCGTTTTGAGGCAGTGGTCTTCAAGACGGTGGCCCCCGGGGGCCAGATGCGGCCCTTTGCTTGCCTGTACTTGGCCCTTGGGACCATTGGCACCACGCATTGGGGCACTATTCCTCCTGCTAAGACAAATGATGGGCCACCATTCCCCCCACTGACACCATCGATGGGGACGCATAGTCTTCTCATTGATACCAATCATGGGGCTTTGTTCCTCCTGCTAAGACCAATAATGGGACGCAATTGTCACCATTAATAGGGCACCCTTACTCCCACTGACACCCACGATGGGGACACTATTCTTCTCATTGATACCAGTCATGGGGCACTGACCAGTTTGTAGAGTGACCTGACTCGTTTTAAGGCAGTGGTCTTCAAACTGTGGCCCCCGGGGGCCAGATGTGGCCCTTTGCTTGCCTCTACTTGCCCCTTGGGACATTAGTTCTCCCACTGACACCCTGGATTGGCCACTATACCTCCTGCTAAGACCAATGATGGGGCACCATTCCCCCCCACTGACACCATCGATGGGGCACTGTTCCTCCTGCTAAGACCAATAATGGGGCACCTTTCCACCCACTGTCACCATTAATTGGGCACCCTTCCTCCCACTGATACCATCAATGGGGCACGATTCCTCTCATTGATACCAATCACGGGGCACTGTTCCTCCTGCTAAGACCAATAATGGGGCACCATTCCTCCCACTGTCACCATTAATAGTGTACCCTTCATCCCACTGACACCATCGACGGGGCACTATTCCTCCTGCTGAGACCCATGATGGGGCACTATTCTTCCTGCAAAGACCAATGATGGGGCACTATTCTTCCTTCTAAGGGGCACCATTCTTCCCACTGACACCATTAATAGGGCACCCTTCCTCCCACTGATACCATCAATGGGGCACTATTCCTCTCATTGATACCAATCACGGGGCACTGTTCCTCCTGCTAAGACCAATAATGGGGCACCATTCCTCCCACTGTCACCATTAATAGGGCACCCTTCATCCCACTGACACCATCAATGGGGCACTATTCCTCCTGCTAAGTGCAATGATGGGGTACCCTGATGTTTCTGCTTCTCAATCGTGACTGGCACTGACCGGTTTGTAGAACGACGTGACTTGTTTTAAGGCCGTGGTCTTTGAATTGTGGCCCCCGGGGGCCAGATGCGGCCCTTTGCTTGCCTCTACTTGTCCCTTAGGGCATTATTCCTCCCACTGACACCATCGACGGGGCACTATTCCTCCTGCTAAGGGGCAACATTCTTCCCACTGACGCCATTAATGGGGCACTATTCCTCCCACTGACACTATTAACCCCTTCCATACCGGGCACTTACCCCCCTTCCTGCCCAGGCCAATTTTCAGCTTTCAGCGCTGTCGTAATTTGAATGACAATTGCGCGGTCGTGCTACGCCGCACCCAAACACATTTTTTATACTTTTGTTCCCACAGGTAGAGCTTTCTTTTGGTGGTATTTGATCACCTCTGCGGTTTTTATTTTTTGCGCAAAAAATAAGAAGACGGTTTTCTTTGTTTCTGTATTTTTTTTTTGTAAATAAGTACATTTTCTACTTCAATGACAGGCACTGATATGGCGGCTGCACTAACGGGCACTGATAAGGTGGAACTGATGAGGTGGCACCAATGTGGTGGCACTGATGGGCACTGAAAGGCGGCACTAATGGGCACTGATATGTGACACTGATGGTCACCAATAGGCAGCACTGATGGGTATTTATGGTGGCACTGATTGGTACATATGGTGGCATGGATGGGCACTGGTCACTGATAGATGGGCACTGATAGGTGGCACTGATGGACACTGGATGGCACTGATGGGTGGCATTGCTGGGCATCATTGATTTGCAGTCTTTCACAATGGTGCCAATCACTGATTGGCACATATTTGGCTTCAATTTGCATATGCGGATGGCCATATGGGATGTACCTGGCCATCCACATGCTTGGGACTTCCCTGGTGGTCCAATGTGGGCATCCGTGGGTTGGTTGCGCTGATAAAGAATCAGCGCAAACCCCCCCCTTTCAGGAGAGCCGCCGATCGGCTCTCTTCTACTCGCGTCTGTCAGACGTGAGTTAGGAAGAGCCAATCAACGGCTCTTCCTGTTTAGATCGTGATCAGCCGTGATTGGACACGGCTGATCACGCGGTATAGAGCCTCCGCCTGAGGCTCTATACCGAGATCGGAGATACAGGGTGTCAGACTCACCGATCGGCGCTCGCCGGCATGTTATCCTGCTGGACGTCGATAGACATTCAGTCAGGATTTCAGAACCACTTCTCGGATATCAATTGTCCATTGACCGGGGCGGGAAGTGGTTAATGGGGCACCCTTCCTCCTGCTAAGACCAATAATGGGGCACCATTCCTCCCACTCTCACCATTAATAGGGCACCCTTCCTCCCACTGACACCATAGACGGGGCACTATTCCTCCTGCTAAGACCAATGATGGGGTACCCTGATGTTTCTGCTTCTCTATCGTGACTGGCACTGACCGGTTTGTAGAACGACGTGACTTGTTTTAAGGCCGTGGTCTTCAAACTGTGGCCCCTGGGGGTCAGATGCGGCCCTTTGCTTGCCTCTACTTGGCCCTTAGGACATTATTCCTCCCACTGGCACCATGTATGTGGCACTATTCCTCCTGCTAAGACCAACAATGGGGCAACTTTCCTCCCACTGTCACCATTAATTGGGCACCCTTCCTCCCACTGACATCATCGATGGGGCACAATTCCTCCTGCTAAGACCAATGATGGGGCACTATTCCTCTTGCTAAGAGGCACTATTCTTCCCACTGTCACCATTAATTTGGCACCCTTCCTTCTATTGACACCATCGACGGGGCACTATTCCTCCTGCTAAGACCAATGATGGGGCACTATTCCACTTCCTAAGGGGCTCCATTCTTCCCACTGACACCATTAATAAGGCACCCTTCCTCCCACTGACCCCTTTGATGGGGTTCCTCCTGTAAACACCAATGATGGGGTACCATTACTCTCACTGATACCATTAATGGGGCACGGTTCCTCCTGTAAAAACCAATGATGGGGCATTATTTACTTCCAGTGATGTCGGCCCCAAAAGCCTGAACAACAGTAAACTGGCCCTTTGTTCAAAAAGTTTGGAGACTCCTGTTTTAAGGGAAATATGAAGTCCTTAAAAGCCCAAAACTCCATAATTACAAGATAACCCCCCCCCCCCCCCCATCAGGATTTGTTAAAATAGTTAGTATGCATACCTTATATCCGGGGGCCTTCAACATGGTCATGTGATGAGCTACGTCTTTCTTCTTGTTGTTTGGTCTTGGCACTGGGCCGCTCCTAAAAGCCCAAAACTCCATAATTGCAAGATAACATCCAACCGAAATCAGGGGATAGGGTCTCCTCCAGCCAGGGGAGGGCTGGCAGCCTTAGGCCTGGGGGGCAAGTCCAGTCAAGTGGCCCATAGAGCGTGGAAAAGTGATGGATCGAGAAAAACAGTCTAAGATTTTTCATGATCACAAGAGTCCGCGCAGAGGCCCCCCCCTTGCATCAGAGTCCGCGCAGAGGCCCCCCCTTGCATCAGAGTCCACGCAGAGGCCCCCCCTTGCATCAGAGTCCGCAGAGGCGCCCCCCTTGCATCAGAGTCTGCGCAGAGGCCCCCCCTTGCATCAGAGTCCGCGCAGAGGCCCCCCCTTGCATCAGAGTCCGCGCAGAGGCCCCCCCTTGCATCAGAGTCCGCGCAGAGGCCCCCCCTTGCATCAGAGTCCGCGCAGAGGCCCCCCCTTGCATCAGAGTCCGCGCAGAGGCCCCCCCTTGCATCAGAGTCCGCGCAGAGGCCCCCCTTGCATCAGAGTCCGCGCAGAGGCCCCCCCTTGCATCAGAGTCCGCGCAGAGGCCCCCCCTTGCATCAGAGTCCGCGCAGAGGCCCCCCCTTGCATCAGAGTCCGCGCAGAGGCCCCCCCTTGCATCAGAGTCCGCGCAGAGGCCCCCCCCTTGCATCAGAGTCTGCGCAGAGGCCCCCCCCTGCATCAGAGTCCGCGCAAAGGCTCCCCCTTGCATCAGAGTCCGCAGAGGCGCCCCCCTTGCATCAGAGTCTGCGCAGAGGCCCCCCCCCTGCATCAGAGTTCGCGCAAAGGCTCCCCCTTGCATCAGAGTCCGCGCAAAGGCTCCCCCTTGCATCAGAGTCCGCGCAAAGGCTCCCCCTTGCATCAGAGTCCGCGCAAAGGCCCCCCCTTGCATCAGAGTCCGCGCAAAGGCCCCCCCTTGCATCAGAGTCCGCGCAAAGGCCCCCCCTTGCATCAGAGTCCGCGCAAAGGCCCCCCCTTGCATCAGAGTCCGCGCAAAGGCCCCCCCTTGCATCAGAGTCCGCGCAAAGGCCCCCCCTTGCATCAGAGTCCGCGCAAAGGCCCCCCCTTGCATCAGAGTCCGCGCAAAGGCCCCCCCTTGCATCAGAGTCCGCGCAAAGGCCCCCCCTTGCATCAGAGTCCGCGCAAAGGCCCCCCCTTGCATCAGAGTCCGCGCAAAGGCCCCCCCTTGCATCAGAGTCCGCGCAAAGGCCCCCCCTTGCATCAGAGTCCGCGCAAAGGCCCCCCCTTGCATCAGAGTCCGCGCAAAGGCCCCCCCTTGCACCAGAGTCCGCGCAAAGGCCCCCCCTTGCACCAGAGTCCGCGCAAAGGCCCCCCCTTGCACCAGAGTCCGCGCAAAGGCCCCCCCTTGCATCAGAGTCCGCGCAAAGGCCCCCCCTTGCATCAGAGTCCGCGCAAAGGCCCCCCCTTGCATCAGAGTCCGCGCAAAGGCCCCCCCTTGCATCAGAGTCCGCGCAAAGGCCCCCCCTTGCATCAGAGTCCGCGCAAAGGCCCCCCCTTGCATCAGAGTCCGCGCAAAGGCCCCCCCTTGCATCAGAGTCCGCGCAAAGGCCCCCCCTTGCATCAGAGTCCGCGCAAAGGCCCCCCCTTGCATCAGAGTCCGCGCAAAGGCCC
Organism: Rana kukunoris; assembly: GCA_029574335.1. NCBI lineage: Eukaryota > Metazoa > Chordata > Amphibia > Anura > Ranidae > Rana > Rana kukunoris. The sequence goes on from JAJQKJ010002168.1 coordinate 19,841, forward strand.
CCCCTTGCATCAGAGTCCGCGCAAAGGCCCCCCCTTGCATCAGAGTCCGCGCAAAGGCCCCCCCTTGCATCAGAGTCCGCGCAAAGGCCCCCCCTTGCATCAGAGTCCGCGCAAAGGCCCCCCCTTGCATCAGAGTCCGCGCAAAGGCCCCCCCTTGCATCAGAGTCCGCGCAAAGGCCCCCCCTTGCATCAGAGTCCGCGCAAAGGCCCCCCCTTGCATCAGAGTCCGCGCAAAGGCCCCCCCTTGCATCAGAGTCCGCGCAAAGGCCCCCCCTTGCATCAGAGTCCGCGCAAAGGCCCCCCCTTGCATCAGAGTCCGCGCAAAGGCCCCCCCTTGCATCAGAGTCCGCGCAAAGGCCCCCCCTTGCATCAGAGTCCGCGCAAAGGCCCCCCCTTGCATCAGAGTCCGCGCAAAGGCCCCCCCTTGCATCAGAGTCCGCGCAAAGGCCCCCCCTTGCATCAGAGTCCGCGCAAAGGCCCCCCCTTGCATCAGAGTCCGCGCAAAGGCCCCCCCTTGCATCAGAGTCCGCGCAAAGGCCCCCCCTTGCATCAGAGTCCGCGCAAAGGCCCCCCCTTGCATCAGAGTCCGCGCAAAGGCCCCCCCTTGCATCAGAGTCCGCGCAAAGGCCCCCCCTTGCATCAGAGTCCGCGCAAAGGCCCCCCCTTGCATCAGAGTCCGCGCAAAGGCCCCCCCTTGCATCAGAGTCCGCGCAAAGGCCCCCCCTTGCATCAGAGTCCGCGCAAAGGCCCCCCCTTGCATCAGAGTCCGCGCAAAGGCCCCCCCTTGCATCAGAGTCCGCGCAAAGGCCCCCCCTTGCATCAGAGTCCGCGCAAAGGCCCCCCCTTGCATCAGAGTCCGCGCAAAGGCCCCCCCTTGCATCAGAGTCCGCGCAAAGGCCCCCCCTTGCATCAGAGTCCGCGCAAAGGCCCCCCCTTGCATCAGAGTCCGCGCAAAGGCCCCCCCTTGCATCAGAGTCCGCGCAAAGGCCCCCCCTTGCATCAGAGTCCGCGCAAAGGCCCCCCCTTGCATCAGAGTCCGCGCAAAGGCCCCCCCTTGCATCAGAGTCCGCGCAAAGGCCCCCCCTTGCATCAGAGTCCGCGCAAAGGCCCCCCCTTGCATCAGAGTCCGCGCAAAGGCCCCCCCTTGCATCAGAGTCCGCGCAAAGGCCCCCCCTTGCATCAGAGTCCGCGCAAAGGCCCCCCCTTGCATCAGAGTCCGCGCAAAGGCCCCCCCTTGCATCAGAGTCCGCGCAAAGGCCCCCCCTTGCATCAGAGTCCGCGCAAAGACCCCCCCCCCCTTGCATCAGAGTCCGCGTGTCCGTGCAGAGAGAGAAGGGGATGTCAGCGCTGGTATGCGCTGAGGCTGAGCTATGTGTGAGATGAGGCATAGCTCAGCTCTGCAGCCATCTACCTCGGAGCTGACACAGGCAAGGCTGCACAGTGGGAGGTGAGCAGCGGCTGTGACCTGTGTTAACAGAGCTCCAGCAGGCATATTCCTGCTCTGCAAACACAGCATTTGGTAGTGGAGGCCGGTGGCTGTGAATAGTGTCACCAGCCGGGGGGAGATTTCCACCCTGGCACCCCTGACAGCCCTCCCCTGCCTCCAGCCCCTCCCATCTCACATTCCTCACCAGTCAGCTGATCTCTAGTCTCTGCCCCCAGCCATGCCATTTACTGAATGGCACCTGCGAAGAGGCTGAGTGGGCGGCTGTGGTCTCCAAGAACAGCCCAGCGGGGTGGCAACAGGCTCCAGGGACAGCCCTGCTAGGTTGTCGCTAAAAGGCTGGGAGAGTGGCGCGGCCTTCAGGAACAGCTCAAGATACGATGACCCCTGGCAAATCTTTGTTTGACCCCCAAGGGGGTCCCTAACCCCAGGTTGAGAACCAGTGGTGTAGGAGGACTTGGAGAGCAGTGCTAGAGCATGGAGAGGATGAGTAGTGCCTAGACCAGCCTTTCCCAACTAGGGTTCTTTCAGAGATCGCTAGGGGTTCCTTAAGAAGAGATTCTTGCCCCTCAGATATGGAACCACTGACTCCAATGATCTTGGTGTCTTCCTAGTAACTACCTAAGTAAGAAGCACCTTTTCTCACTGACCACCACTCTAGTCTACCGTGAGCTGTGGATGTATTTATTGGCAGGGGTTCCCTGATACCCAAATGTTATTTCAAGGGTTCCTTCATATTTCATATCTTGATCTTTATGACCCGATAAAAATCCCACTTCCACACTTCTATATCTGTATATACTTCTAAATTGGGATCATCCTTTATATCAACCCTCAAAATTTCCACTCGCCTACTAGCATTTGGCGAGTGCATTTAAGCTGGGGGCGAGTGATGACAGGGCTACATGACCAATCTCCCTGCAATCTGTGCCTACACTTAGAGTCCCGATGAGATTGGCGGCCGAAGAGGAAAGGCGCATGCTCGGGAAAAGTAGTCTGGTGAGCCACGCACAGGCAGAGCAGTACACAGGAGCTCTCCTTACAATTCTCATTAAGCCATGGGACCTAACAGTATGACCTCTCTGAGCCTGCCCCCCTCCCCCCGGGCCCCGACCAATGTAGCTGGAGAGCAGAAAGTAATGAGTGAGGTGGAGGATTGCGAAAATTACCACTCTGGTGCAGCACTCACTGAAAGTTGCCCTGACATGAGAGAGAGAGAGAGAGAGAGAGAGAGAGAGTGTGTTCTAGTGCCCTGTCCCTCTGGTCTGCCCCCAGTGCCCTGTCCCTCTGGTCTGCCCCCAGTGCCCTGTCCCTCTGGTCTGCCCCCAGTGCCATGTCCCATTTTGTTAAAGTTGTTGTTGGTAATATTTAATTTTGTAACTTGATTCTGCATAAAACATTGTCATTCCATGAGATAATCTACGAGGGCGTGTTTACAGGTGCAATTAGGGGCAGGGCAGTGTATGAATTAGGTGGGGCAACTGGCGGCGAGTAACTCTTGAGGCCTGGCTAGTAGCTCAGGACTTGAAATTTTGAGCCCTGCTGTATATCAATAGTCACATTGAAAGCCCTAATTGGAAAGTTCTCACTATGAATAAAGTTATAATTATATGTCATTTTCCTGCAGGGCCCGCGCCGCCGTACTCCAGTGAAGAGGCCGAGCCGTTTATGAAAACAGCAGAGGCGGTCCTAACTTGTTGGCGATATTCCATGGACGGAGTGGTGATGAATGGAACCGATACACTAAACTCAACCGCCAGCTCCCAGGCTCACAAGAAACGCCAGCACTACAGCAAGCATAAAAACCAAGGAGGCGGCGGAGTGCACCGCAGCCCAAGGGCCCTCTTCTGTTTGTACCTCAACAACCCCATACGAAGGGCCTGCATCAGCATTGTGGAGTGGAAGTATCCTTTATAATGAGGTTATGCTTAAAGGGGTTGTAAACCTTCGTGTTCTTTCACCCTAATGCATCGTTTGCATCAAGGTTAAAAAACACCATGCTGTGCATGGCCCCCCCAGCCCCCCTCCCGTTTTACTTACCTGAGCCCCGAATTTCCATGGGCACAATCCCGCATCGCTATCCCCACAGCTTCTTGGATCTTCATTGGATAGAAATTCTGTGCTACATATCTGAGGGGCAAGAATCTCTTCTTAAGGAACCTCTAGTGATCTCTGGAGGAACCCTAGTTGGGAAAGGCTGGTCTAGGCACTACTCATCCTCTCCAAGTCCTCCTATTGCCTCAGCTGGCATTGCTCTGGCCATAACTCTAAAGATATGCTGCGCTGCAAAAAAATTGTAAATAGGTGGATCTATATACTTTTGTGAACACCAAGTTCCTTCATATGTGATAAAAACTTAAAATGAACCACTGGTGAGGTGAAACAGAAAAGTCCAAGCAAAATCACAATCAAATTTGTGAAGCAAGAGTCCATCTGTGTCCTATAAACACCCGAAAAGTGTTAGATGAAGAATCTTCAAGTGAAGTCAATCAAAGGCACCTCCACCTCTATTTAAAATGCCTGCTTACCAGCTCCAACTTAAAAACTGCATTTGTTTTTATACTGTGCTGCTCCTAATAGTCCTCAGCCGTCCACCTCCTCATACAGATGATCCAGAATCGATCATTGCCACATCCGAGGGTATGGAGAGAAGGAAACTCATAGAGTAGTATTGTAGGCAATCGCATTTATTATAATAAAAAATAACACTCACATGATTCTTGTAAAAAAGGCGTGTTTGGTAAAAGCCGGCCGGCTCAATACTTTCGCTCGTCCTTCCGGATTGTCGGTAAGCAGTGACGTCAGCACGCCGCTCTTCCCTACGTCGTTTCGTCACAGATGACGTCTTCCAGGGGTACGAGCGGCGCGCTGATCCACCGCTAATTATACATTCTGCGTGTCATTCGGACCGCCCAGTTCTGACATCCGGGAGTCCTTGGCACTGATCCTCCATCTTGAAAGTGGGATCCTTGCCCCTACTATTCATAGACTACGACTACACTGGCATTAAATGTAAACAAGTCTAAAACACCAGGCTTTAAGATAGCGGGGACTTTGTAGTAAGTTAAGTATGAACGATAAAAATTAAATTCTAAAGTTAAAATGAGAGCGACATGGTTCAATCGCTGTCGGTGCTCAGTATCATAGCGTATCAACTGGGTGAATATTAAAAAGGACATACACATGATGAGAAGCCATTTAGTTGATAACTGCAAATATCTCTTTATAAATATGAACAGCCTCCAATATCAATGTGATAGGAGACTATACATATGCTTCCGCAACTGAATAAAAAAAATATATAAATAATCTTAAAAATTATTTTATCTACTAGTAAGCTGATTCAATCAGAATAAAAAACTTACTTGGAAGCTTGTGGCAGCAAGCTGGGAAAAGGAACAGAATATTTCTAGAATAGATAAGTTAGGAAAAATATACTAATGGGACCAATATATAACAGTCCCTATATGTCCCTTTGGTTTTCTAAAAAGGAGGCCAAATTTAATGGTAGTAGTGCTATTGAAATCTACCTACCACATTCAGATGTTTAAAACATCAAAAAAGTTATATGTGTACAGTATGAGTCCCGGATCTCAGAACTGGTTCACACTGATATTAACAGCCTTATAACAATATATAATTATGGTCTGATTCAAACATAATGTGAAATAGATGTCCTAACTGTTATCTATGAACGCATTTACGTCTACATCAACATTCATTCCATACGGGGTATAAGTTCGTACTTTATGAATCCAGGCCATTTCTAGCCTGGACAATTCCCTTACAAGTGATCCGCCTCTCCAATGGGCATCAAATTTATCAATGCCAAAGAAGAGGGTCCCCTCTGGGTTGCGGTTATGATGTAAATCATAATGAAGTGACACAGAATGCTGAGAGAAACCTGACCTGATATTTGTCAGGTGTTCTCCCAGTCTTACTTGCATCTGCCTCTTAGTCCGGCCTATATACTGTAGTCCACATGGGCACTGTAATAGATACACTACACCCGTGGAACTACAAGTAATAAAAGGTTCTATTAGGTGTTCCCTAGAGGTACTGGTTGAAACGAACTTAAGGGTTTTCTTAGGTGGCGTACACACGATCGGACATATCCGATGAAAACGGTCCGCGGACCATTTCCATCGGATATGTCCGATCGGGAGTTTGATCCGATGGCGTGTACACACCATCGGATCAAATTCCCCGCCGCCGGACGGCGCGGTGACGTGGCGGTGACGCGGCGGTGACGTTGACGCCGCCGCGTCACCGCACCAGGAAGTAAAACACTTCTGCGCATGCGCCGAATCCATTCGGCAGCGGCGCGGCGGCGGTGGGGGCCGACATGTCTGCTGGTAAGTGTACTAACCAGCAGACATGTCGGGCGGACAGATTCCCACCGGATAGATTTCAAAGCTTGCTTTGAAATCTGTCGGGTGGAGAAATCTGTCCGCTAGCCCATACACACGAGCGGAGATGTCTGCTGAAACGGTCCATCGGACCGTTTTCAGCGGACATATCCCCTCGTGTGTACGCCGCCTTAGAGGTCACTTTATTTATCTTGCATATTTGACATCTCCGACATTGATGGTACCCTGCGATACCTCTCTGAAAAAATGAAATCTTTTTGGTAGGAGGATCAACTACATTCGGAGCTATTTTGTCTCGCAACGAAGGCACACCTCTAAAGATAACTTGAGGATTCGGGGGAAGAAAGGTTTTGAGGACCCTATCATTCTCAAGTAAATGCCAATGCTTCCTAATTATTTTTCTAATGACATAGTGTTGTGTAGAGTAGGATGTAACGAATGGTACCACCGGACCAGTCTGACTGGCTTTAGGGGCGGGGTCCAAAAGAAGTTTGCGATCAGTCTCAGCCACTTCTTTTATAGTTTGTTCTAAGTGGTTGCGATCATAACCCTTCTCTACCAGTCTTTTTCTAAGAATTTCTGTTTGGGAATAAAAATCATCGAGGGTGGTGCAGTTCCTCCTCATTCTGGTAAACTGGCTCTTAGGTACAGATTTGAGCCAGTTCTGATGATGGCAACTACCCACTGGAATGAATGAGTTTCTATCCGTCTTTTTAAAGAACGTTTTAGTTTTATAGGCCCCCACATCCTTCATGATTGTAAGGTCCAGAAAATTAATCCTTTCCTGATCCGCCTCATGTGTGAGATGGATCCCTCTCTCGTTCATATTCAACATATCAATGAAATCATCTAGCTGGGATTTAGTGCCATTCCATAGGAGGAGGATGTCGTACTTTGGACAAGGTACATTGACGACATCCTCCTCCTATGGAATGGCACTAAATCCCAGCTAGATGATTTCATTGATATGTTGAATATGAACGAGAGAGGGATCCATCTCACACATGAGGCGGATCAGGAAAGGATTAATTTTCTGGACCTTACAATCATGAAGGATGTGGGGGCCTATAAAACTAAAACGTTCTTTAAAAAGACGGATAGAAACTCATTCATTCCAGTGGGTAGTTGCCATCATCAGAACTGGCTCAAATCTGTACCTAAGAGCCAGTTTACCAGAATGAGGAGGAACTGCACCACCCTCGATGATTTTTATTCCCAAACAGAAATTCTTAGAAAAAGACTGGTAGAGAAGGGTTATGATCGCAACCACTTAGAACAAACTATAAAAGAAGTGGCTGAGACTGATCGCAAACTTCTTTTGGACCCCGCCCCTAAAGCCAGTCAGACTGGTCCGGTGGTACCATTCGTTACATCCTACTCTACACAACACTATGTCATTAGAAAAATAATTAGGAAGCATTGGCATTTACTTGAGAATGATAGGGTCCTCAAAACCTTTCTTCCGCCGAATCCTCAAGTTATCTTTAGAGGTGTGCCTTCGTTGCGAGACAAAATAGCTCCGAATGTAGTTGATCCTCCTACCAAAAAGGTTTCATTTTTTCAGAGAGGTATCGCAGGGTACCATCAATGTCGGAGATGTCAAATATGCAAGATAAATAAAGTGACCTCTAAGAAAACCCTTAAGTTCGTTTCAACCAGTACCTCTAGGGAACACCTAATAGAACCTTTTATTACTTGTAGTTCCACGGGTGTAGTGTATCTATTACAGTGCCCATGTGGACTACAGTATATAGGCCGGACTAAGAGGCAGATGCAAGTAAGACTGGGAGAACACCTGACAAATATCAGGTCAGGTTTCTCTCAGCATTCTGTGTCACTTCATTATGATTTACATCATAACCGCAACCCAGAGGGGACCCTCTTCTTTGGCATTGATAAATTTGATGCCCATTGGAGAGGCGGATCACTTGTAAGGGAATTGTCCAGGCTAGAAATGGCCTGGATTCATAAAGTATGAACTTATACCCCATATGGAATGAATGTTGATGTAGACGTAAATGCGTTCATAGATAACAGTTAGGACATCTATTTCACATTATGTTTGAATCAGACCATAATTATATATTGTTATAAGGCTGTTAATATCAGTGTGAACCAGTTCTGAGATCCGGGACTCATACTGTACACATATAACTTTTTTGATGTTTTAACCACTTCAATACCCAGCCATAGACAATTGACGGCCTGGGATGGGATTTACCATCCTAAGTGGCCGTCAATTGACGGCCTGGGTATTGCAGGCGAATATCTGGATGATGCCTGCAGCCAGAGGCATCATCCAGATATCCTCTTCTTCAGCCGGCGATTCTGCACAAAGTAAGAACGATCATAGCGGCGGTTCCGCCGCTTGATCGTTCTTACAGGCCGCGGGAGGGGACATCCCCCCCCCCTCCCGCCGCCATCCGGTGCTTCTCCGGGCTTACCTGTACCTTCGGGGGCCCGGAGAACGAATCGTCGGCGGCGGCAGGAAGCATAGAGATGACTGGTGACCAGATGGTCACCAGTCATCTCTATGACCGTCGGAGGACCCGGGCGCGATCTGATGACGTCACGCCCGGGTCCCCGTATGTAAACAAAGCCGCAATTGCGGCTGTAAGTCACCATTCATGAGATCGGTGAATTTTTTTTCACCGATCTCATGGTTTCCAGCCTGGAGGTGAGATGTGAGGTCTTATTGACCCCACATCTCTCCATAAAGAGGACCTGTCACACACATTTCCTATTACAAGGGATGTTTACATTCCTTGTAATAGGAATAAAAGTGGAAAAAAAAAAAAAAAATGAAAAAAAGTGTAAAAATAAATAAAATATAAGTAAAAAAAAATAATAAAAGATAAAAAAAAAATTAAAACGCCCCTGTCCCCGATAGCTCGCGTGCAGAAGCGAACGCACACGCAAGTCCCGCCAACATATGTAAACGCCGTTTAAACCAGACATGTAAGGGTATCGCCGCGTGCGTTAGAGTGCCAGCAACTAATCTAGCACTAGATCTCCTCTGTAAATCTAAACTGTAACCTGTAAAAAATAAATAAAGCGTTGCCTATGGAGATTTTTAAGTACCGAAGTTTGGCGCCATTCCATGAGTGTGCGCATAATTAAAGCGTGACATGTTGGGTCTCTATTTACTCGGTGTAACATAATCTTTCACATAATACAAAAAAATTGGGCTAACTTTAGTGTTTTGTTATTTTTTTAATTCATAAAACAATTTTTTTTACAAAAAAAAGCGTTTGAAAAATAATTGCGTAAATACCGTGCAAGATAAAACTTTGGAATGACCGTCATTTTATTCCCTAGGGTGTCTGCTAAAAAAAACATATATAATGTTTGGGGGTACTGTGTAATTTTCTAGCAAAAGAATGATGATTATTACATGTAGGAGAGAAGTGTCAGAATAGGCCCGGTATGGAGGTGGTATAAAAGCCTAGTATTGAAGCGGTTAAACATCTGAATGTGGTAGGTAGATTTCAATAGCACTACTACCATTAAATTTGGCCTCCTTTTTAGAAAACCAAAGGGACATATAGGGACTGTTATATATTGGTCCCATTAGTATATTTTTCCTAACTTATCTATTCTAGAAATATTCTGTTCCTTTTCCCAGCTTGCTGCCACAAGCTTCCAAGTAAGTTTTTTATTCTGATTGAATCAGCTTACTAGTAGATAAAATAATTTTTAAGATTATTTATATATTTTTTTTATTCAGTTGCGGAAGCATATGTATAGTCTCCTATCACATTGATATTGGAGGCTGTTCATATTTATAAAGAGATATTTGCAGTTATCAACTAAATGGCTTCTCATCATGTGTATGTCCTTTTTAATATTCACCCAGTTGATACGCTATGATACTGAGCACCGACAGCGATTGAATCATGTCGCTCTCATTTTAACTTTAGAATTTAATTTTTATCGTTCATACTTAACTTACTACAAAGTCCCCGCTATCTTAAAGCCTGGTGTTTTAGACTTGTTTACATTTAATGCCAGTGTAGTCGTAGTCTATGAATAGTAGGGGCAAGGATCCCACTTTCAAGATGGAGGATCAGTGCCAAGGACTCCCGGATGTCAGAACTGGGCGGTCCGAATGACACGCAGAATGTATAATTAGCGGTGGATCAGCGCGCCGCTCGTACCCCTGGAAGACGTCATCTGTGACGAAACGACGTAGGGAAGAGCGGCGTGCTGACGTCACCGCTTACCGACAATCCGGAAGGACGAGCGAAAGTATTGAGCCGGCCGGCTTTTACCAAACACGCTTATTTTACAAGAATCATGTGAGTGTTATTTTTTATTATAATAAATGCGATTGCCTACAATACTACTCTATGAGTTTCCTTCTCTCCATACCCTCGGATGTGGCATTGATCGATTCTGGATCATCTGTATGAGGAGGTGGACGGCTGAGGACTATTAGGAGCAGCACAGTATAAAAACAAATGCAGTTTTTAAGTTGGAGCTGGTAAGCAGGCATTTTAAATAGAGGTGGAGGTGCCTTTGATTGACTTCACTTGAAGATTCTTCATCTAACACTTTTCGGGTGTTTATAGGACACAGATGGACTCTTGCTTCACAAATTTGATTGTGATTTTGCTTGGACTTTTCTGTTTCACCTCACCAGTGGTTCATTTTAAGTTTTTATCACATATGAAGGAACTTGGTGTTCACAAAAGTATATAGATCCACCTATTTACAATTTTTTTGCAGCGCAGCATATCTTTAGAGTTATATTATTTTATGTGTATCGCACATTTTTTTGCAGCAGCAGCACAACACAATTTATTTTGTCACAACAATTTTTTATTTTATTTTCAAAGACCTGCGCAGTAATACATTTTTTTCCACAGACATATTGCTCTGGCCATGCCTTTTGACACGTTTCGCCCTGACCACCAGGAGCTTGGTCACAGAGGTCCCCTGTGATAAAAGCCCTGATAGGCGGGGCGAAGCGCTTCAGGCGGCGTGGCTAGAGCAGTGCCAGCTGAGGCCATTGACTATATCGGGTCAGTTTGAGCGTATGATCTTTTCCTCCAGTTCGAGGCGCGTGTAAAGTCAGGTGTCCCAATACTTTTGACCATATAATGTATTTGCAAATTGGCTGCACGGGATTCCAGGCACAGGGGTCAAAAAAATACAGAGAAAAAAACATTCCATAAGGCTTTACTAAATAAGAGACGGCCTGATTTGTGTCTTATCCTGCTGCTCATTTTCTCGATGAATGTCCCCATTGTCTTTACTTGCGGGTTTCGTGCAATTTTCACTTTCTCAGTTTCATGTTCACGCCTTAAATTTTTGTTTCCTTAAAACTTGAACTCAGACCTTTCGATATCCTTATCCTCATGACTATCTTTGCCAACTGTGTGGCGCTGGGTGTCTACATCCCCTTTCCTGAAGATGACTCCAACATAGCCAACCACAACCTGGTAAGCAGAGCGGACGTGCCGTGGTGTCATGGACCGTGTGGGTGACAATGTAGATATGTCACATTTATATCTCTTTTATTAATGGAGCTCCAGCAATGGATGCTTGGGAGCAGGTCCATTGGCAGCTAGCTCAGCCCTCAGGTCAGGCAGGCTTTCTAGCTACCTGGTGTTGATTGACAGTTTCCATCAATGAGCCTCCCCCCCCACCTCGGTCAATGAGCCTTCTCTCCCCCACATCCACCAATGAGCCTTCCCTCCCCAACCTTATCAATGAGCCTTCCCTTCCCAACCTCCATCAATGAGCCTTCCCGCCCCACCTCCATCAATGAGCCTCCCCTCCCCCACCTCCATCAGTGAGCCTCCCCTCCCCCACCTCCATCAATGAGCCTTTCCTCCCCCACCTCCATCAATGAGCCTTCCCTCCCCCACCTCCATCAATGAGCCTTCCCTCCCCCACCTCCATCAATGAGCCTTCCCTCCCCCACCTCCATCAATGAGCCTTCCCTCCACCACCTCCATCAATGAGCCTTCCCTCCACCACCTCCATCAATGAGCCTCTCCTCCTCACCTCCATCAATGAGCCTTCCCTCCCCTACCTCCATCAATGAGTCTTCCCTCCCCACCTCCATCAATGAGCCTTCCCTCCACCACCTCCATCAATGAGCCTTTCCTCCCCACCTCCATCAATGAGCCTTCCCTCCACCACCTCCATCAATGAGCCTTCCCTCCCCACCTCCATCAATGAGCCTTTCCTCCCCCACCTCAATCAATGAGCCTTCCCTCCACCACCTCCATCAATGAGCCTTTCCTCCCCACCTCCATCAATGAGCCTTCCCTCCACCACCTCCATCAATGAGCCTTCCCTCCCCACCTCCATCAATGAGCCTTTCCTCCCCCACCTCAATCAATGAGCCTTCCCTCCACCACCTCCATCAATGAGCCTTCCCTCCACCACCTCCATCAATGAGCCTTCCCTCCCACACCTCCATCAATGAGCCTTCCCTCCACCACCTCCATCAATGAGCCTTTCCTCCCCCACCTCCATCAATGAGCCTTTCCTCCCCCACCTCCATCAATGAGCCTTCCCTCCCCCACCTCCATCAATGAGCCTTCCCTCCCCCACCTCCATCAATGAGCCTTCCCTCCCCCACCTCCATCAATGAGCCTTCCCTCCACCACCTCCATCAATGAGCCTTCCCTCCACCACCTCCATCAATGAGCCTCTCCTCCTCACCTCCATCAATGAGCCTTCCCTCCCCTACCTCCATCAATGAGTCTTCCCTCCCCACCTCCATCAATGAGCCTTCCCTCCACCACCTCCATCAATGAGCCTTTCCTCCCCACCTCCATCAATGAGCCTTCCCTCCACCACCTCCATCAATGAGCCATCCCACCTTCATCAATGAGCCTTCCCTCCCCCACCTCCATCAATGAGCGCCTGCACGTGAGTGGGGTCCCGGTCACACATCACAACACATGGAATTAGAAGCCTTAGAGAGGGCAACGTGAAGACAGCTGGATTCCCGTCCCTCCCGCTCTGATTTACATGCTAAGCTCCCAGTGGTTATGGCTAATTTTAGACTGTTCAAGCAGTAATGAGTCTTAATCCTTGTGGGTTTTCCCTGGGGGAGGGGGTGGGGATCCCCACGGCGTGAAGGAGGCGGCAGCGGGTGAGACGGTATTTAAGTGCAGGCCGGGTGGGATAAGGTTATGTAAGAATTGTTGCCTCTGTTAGCATTGTGTCAGAATTCCATCATTATTATCTATATTCATGTGGTTAACATGGGCCACATAAGCTTTGTAGACAACTATTTACAGGAATGTATTTATTTCCCATAGTTACAGAGCATCCGGAAAGTATTCACAGAGCTTCACTTTTTCCACATTTTGTTATGTTACAGCCTTATTCCAAAATGGATTAAATTCATTATTTTCCTCAAAACTCTACAAAAAAATCCCCCATAATGACAACGTGAGAGAAGATTGTTAGAAATCTTTGCAAATTTATCAAAAATAAAAAAGGAAAAAAATCCCATGTACATAAGTATCACAGGCCAGTTCCATTAACATAAGTATCACAGACTCCTCCCATGTACATAAGTATCACAGGCTCCTCCCATGTACATAAGTATCACAGGCTCCTCCCATTAACATAAGTATCACAGGCTCCTCCCATTAACATAAGTATCACAGACTCCTCCCATGTACATAAGTATCACAGGCTCCTCCCATGTACATAAGTATCACAGGCTCCTCCCATGTACATAAGTATCACAGGCTCCTCCCATTAACATAAGTATCACAGGCTCCTCCCATTAACATAAGTATCACAGACTCCTCCCATGTACATAAGTATCACAGGCTCCTCCCATGTACATAAGTATCACAGGCTCCTCCCATGTACATAAGTATCACAGGCTCCTCCCATGTACATAAGTATCACAGACTCATCCCATGTACATAAGTATCACAGACTCCTCCCATGTACATAAGTATCACAGACTCCTCCCATGTACATAAGTATCACAGGCTCCTCCCATGTACATAAGTATCACAGGCTCCTCCCATGTACATAAGTATCACAGGCTCCTCCCATGTACATAAGTATCACAGGCTCCTCCCATGTACATAAGTATCACAGGCTCCTCCCATGTACATAAGTATCACAGACTCCTCCCATGTACATAAATATCACAGGCTCGTCCCATGTACATAAGTATCACAGACTCCTCCCATTAACATAAGTATCACAGACTCATCCCATTAACATAAGTATCAGACTCCTCCCATGTACATAAGTATCACAGACTCCTCCCATTAACATAAGTATCACAGACTCATCCCATTAACATACGTATCAGACTCCTCCCATGTACATAAGTATCACAGGCTCCTCCCATGTACATAAGTATCACAGGCTCCTCCCATGTATATAAGTATCACAGGCTCCTCCCATGTACATAAGTATCACAGGCTCCTCCCATGTACATAAGTATCACAGGCTCCTCCCATGTACATAAGTATCACAGGCTCCTCCCATGTACATAAGTATCACAGGCTCCTCCCATGTACATAAGTATCACAGGCTCCTCCCATGTATATAAGTATCACAGGCTCCTCCCATGTACATAAGTATCACAGGCTCCTCCCATGTACATAAGTATCACAGGCTCCTCCCATGTACATAAGTATCACAGGCTCCTCCCATGTACATAAGTATCACAGGCTCCTCCCATGTACATAAGTATCACAGGCTCCTCCCATGTACATAAGGCAACATTCACTCTGGGTCCAATAAACAGTCTAGGGCAGTCCTCAAATTTTCCACTTGCCTACTCGAAGTTTGCTAGTGTTAAATTAGGTCTTGCGAGCTGGGCTGAGCTGCCTGCCTGGGAGAGGGGGGGGAGCACCGCCGGCGGGGTTGATCGGGAGCATGGAGGAAGAGGAGAGCCATGGGATAGCACGCTGTTACTGGCGCTTACATTATGATTGTCTCCGCTCTGTTCGACACAGCCCCGTCTCCTCCTGACCTGCGACTGTGATGGCTTCAACGGGCACAGTGGGGCTTCAACGGGCACAGTGAAGCTGCAATAGTGGGCACAGTGGGGCTGCAATAGTGGGCACAGTGTGGCTGCAATATTGGACACAGTGTGGCTGCAATAGTGGGCACAGTGTAATTGTAATGGTGGGCACAGTGTGGCTGTAATGGTGGGCACAGGGTGGCTGCAATGGTGGGCCCAGGGTGGCTGCAATGGTGGGTGCACAGTGTGGCTGCAATGGTGGGTGCACAGTGTGGCTGCAATGGTGGGTGCACAGTGTGGCTGCAATGGTGGGTGCACAGTGTGGCTGCAATGGTGGGTGCACAGTGTGGCTGCAATGGTGGGTGCACAGTGTGGCTGCAATGGTGGGTGCACAGTGTGGCTGCAATAGTGGGCACAGTGTGATTGTAATGGTGGGCACAGTGTGGCTGCAATGGTGGGTGCACAGTGTGGCTGCAATGGTGGGTGCACAGTGTGGCTGCAATGGTGGGTGCACAGTGTGGCTGCAATGGTGGGTGCACAGGTGAGGCTCCAATGGTGGGTGCACAGGTGAGGCTGCAATGGTGGGTGCACAGGTGAGGCTGCATTGAGGGGCACAGGTGAGGCTGCACTGATAAAGTTGTTGTTAATATTTTTTTTTTACTTATTTTTGCATAAAACCTTTAGGTGTCATTTCATAAGATAATTTATGAGGGCGTGTCTAGGGGCGGAATTAGGGGCAGGGTAGAGATTGAGTGGGGCACTGGTGGCAAGTAACCTTTGAGGCATGGCTAGTAGCTCAGGAGAAATGTTGAGCCCTGGTCTAGGGGATGTCTTTTTATGGTTTATTGCTTGCAGAACTTTTAACAGGAGATTGGTTGGGTGGTATGGGATTCTCCAGAAATGCTAACTTGTAACGGGAGGACAGACCCTACTAGCTGCAACTTCTTTGAACGGTCTTTAAACCAGTAACCAAGGAAAGGCCAGAACTGAGAGCCTGTAGGGGCAGTCTCAGTGAAAGAGCTACCCCTGGCCCCCATAAGTAGTGCAGCACTCAGTCACTAAATTCTTGAGCTTGGATCAGTACTCACAATTTTCCAATGGCAGCTGTACGCCTCCCAGATCCCACCAGGCTTTCTTCAGTGGGTCCTCCAGACCAAATACATAGCTTCCAACTAGCTCTGATTTTGAGGGACTGTCCCTGATCTGGAACAAAGTCTCTCTGTCCATCTTTCCTCCTCCATGTGTTTCTCATTTTGGTCTGATCCTTAGCTCCAGAATTACTTAGAAATAAGTCCCTCCAGTTCTGCTATAGCTAGAACCTCCATGACCATCAGCAGACTTCATCAGGACTGCCTCAAAGGAATCCTTCTCCAGCAGGACTAGTCTCCAGCTAGTCCAGACCCCAGACTATATATGTTCTCCTCCAGCCACCTACCAGGCACACCTCTCACCTCAGACTGTCTATTACCCAGTCCTCTATGTTCTGGAAACCTCCAGAATGCAGGGGGAAACAATCCAACCTACAGCCTGGCGAGTCTAGAACTGCCCAAAGAAATCAATAACTCAGGATGAGGCTGTTTATACTGATATCTCCTTCCATTCCATGGAGAAGTGCAGGTCTATATGTATAATCCATTGATGTGTCCTCACTGAATATAGAGGAGATGGGACTGGAGGAGGAAGAGGACATGGGATGAAGGAGAAGGATGACATGGGATCGGGGAGATGAGACCGGAAGAGTAAAACATGGGATGGGGGAGATGGGACTAGAGAAGGAGGACATGGGATGGGGGAGAGAGGACTAGAGAAGGAGGACATGGGATTGGGAAGGTGAGACTAGAGATGGAGGACATGGGATGGAGGAGATGAGACTGGAAGGCCACGTACACACGATCAAATCTGTCTGCTGGAAACAGTCTGCTAGACCGTCCCAGCAGACAGATTCGATCATGTGTACGGGCGAGCCGACAGGTTTGGCCACCCGACAGATTTCAAAGCATGCTTTGAAATCTATCGGGTGGGAACCCGTCCGCCCGACATGTCTGCTGGTTAGTACACTTACCAGCAGACATGTCGTCTCGCACCGGCGCCGAATGGATTCGGCGCATGCGCGGAAGTGTTTTACTTCCTGGTGCGGTGACGTGGCGGCGTCAACGTCACCGACACGTCAGCGCGCCGTCTGCTGGCGGGGATTTTGGTTTGCTCGTGTGTACACGCGAGCAAACCAAAATCCAAAGAGACAGATTTGTTCAAATCGGCCGGACAGACCGTTTTAAACAAATCTATTGCCTCGTGTGTACGAGGCCGAAGAGTAAGACATGAGATGGGGGAGATGGGACTAGAGAAGGAGGACATGGGATTGGGAACATGGGACTAGAGAAGGAGGACATGGGATGGGGAGATGGGACTAGAGAAGGAGAACATGGGATTGGGAAGATGGGACTAGAGGAGGAGGACATGGGATTGGAAAGATGGGACTAGAGGAGGAGGACATGGGATTGGGAAGATGGGACTAGAGATGGAGGACATGGGATGGGGGAGATGGGACTAGAGAAGGAGGACATGGGATCGGGGAGATGGGACTAGAGAAGGAGGACATGGGATCAGGGAGATAGGTCTAGAGAAGGAGGACATGGGATTGGGAAAATGGGACTAGAGATGGAGGACATGGGATGGGGGAGATGGGACTAGAGAAGGAGGACATGGGATGGGGGAGATAGGACTAGAGAAGGAGGACATGGGATGGGGGAGATGGGACTAGAGAAGGAGGACATGGGATTGAGGAGATGGGACTAGAGGAGGAGGACATGGGATGGGGGAGAGAGGACTAGAGAAGGAGGACATGGGATTGGGAAGGTGGGACTAGAGATGGAGGACATGGGATGGGGGAGATAGGACTAGAGAAGGAGGACATGGGATGGGGGAGATGGGACTAGAGAAGGAGGACATGGGATTGAGGAGATGGGACTAGAGGAGTAGGACATGGGATGGGGGAGAGAGGACTAGAGAAGGAGGACATGGGATTGGGAAGGTGGGACTAGAGATGGAGGACATGGGATGGGGGAGATGGGACTAGAGAAGGAGGACATGGGATGGGGGAGATGGGACTAGAGAAGGAGGACATGGGATCAGGGAGATGGGTCTAGAGAAGGAGGACATGGGATTGGGAAAATGGGACTAGAGAAGGAGGACATGGGATTGGGAAAATGGGACTAGAGATGGAGGACATGGGATGGGGGAGATGGGACTAGAGAAGGAGGACATGGAATGGGGGAGATAGGACTAGAGAAGGAGGACATGGGATGGGGGAGATGAGACTAGAGAAGGAGGACATGGGATTGGGGAGATGGGACTAGAGGAGGAGGACATGGGATGGGGGAGATGGGACTAGAGGAGGAGGACATTGGATGGTATTCAGTGGCCGGATTTGGTTGGACGGCCAGTGGACAGGCCCTGGGGAATGTTGGTCAGCCTCAGGAGGAGGGTGTCATGGACCATGAAATACTGAAATCCTAATTCATGTATTACAGAAGATTTTATTCTGAACCTCAGCCAGGTCAATAGACTCAGAAGAGATACTCATTGTCCAATGTGTGATAACCCTATCTAAAGCCTTTCTATTATCGGGTGTGAATGACTTCTGCCCTGTCTCAATTCTCCAGACGGCTCCATTGTTCTGTGGCTGGCTATTGTGTACATTGATTGCCCCCCTGGGGCTTTTGTCTGAAAACACATCACAGGCTTCTATTCAAACCGTTGTGACCAATCTCTGCTGTGTCATTTTCAAGTCCTCATTTGCATGGTTTAGGAGGACCAGAGTGTAGACTGCATACTTTACAATGGACCAATAGGAAAGCGGTTGTTGGGGGCGGGATGTTCCAAATCCTGTATAAAGTGTGCTGTGTACTTTCAATAAAGGGGTGTCCTGTTACATTCAGCATTAAGCCATGGCTCATGTGTGGATTATTCGGCGATTCCAGGGATATTCCTAGTCGGGGAATATTGGGTGATTTCTTTTATGGGAGAAGAAGGGAATGCTTGACGGGGATATGTTCTACTACCGTCACAGAGGGTTCAGGCCAAATGTTGTGTAAGGGGCCCCAACATTTCTGACGTTTGCCCTGACAGTGATTTCCAGCTTCTAGAGCGATACGCGGCGCAAAGATAAAGCAGCCCCCTAGGTGGAGTATCCTATGTTAAGTATGGCCGTCGTCATCGCGTCGCAATAAAAAAAATTCGAGTCGTTTGCGTAAAACGTCTGTGAATGGGGATTGACGTCATTGACGTTCCCTGAAAGAATTTGGAGCATGCGCACTGACAGTCGACGCATGCGCAGTACGTTCGCCGCTGGATCGCGCATAGTTAACATAATACACGCCCCCTACCCGCCCAATTTGAATTCCGCCGGCTCATTTTCGCTACACCGCCGCAACTTTAGGAGCAAGTGCTTTGTGAATAACAGTACTTGCTCCTAAAGTTACGGCGGAGTAACATAAACGAGAAACGTTACTCCAAATTAAAGAAGCGCCCATCTACCTGAATCTGGCCCAATATATTATTTGGTCGCGGTTCGCATCGAGTTGAACTGTTGTAAAGCTTATGTTAATAAATAGCAAGACTGTCGTTATTCATCCTGTGAGTATTTTCTAAATGCCCTTCCTCCCCATGACTTGGATATACTGTGCTTGATGTGTCACAGGAACAAGTGGAATATATCTTCCTCATCATTTTCACGGTGGAAAGTTTCTTGAAGATTATTGCCTATGGTCTGGTCCTGCACCCCAGTGCCTACATCAGAAACGGCTGGAACTTGCTGGATTTTGTCATTGTTGTTATTGGGTAAGTTCTGAATCCCTATACACCTGTACTCCTATGTACACAATAATCGCACCTTATCTGCTCTTTAGACCTCATGTCCTCAGATGTCGAATGAAAGAATTTGTTATTTTTTCTTGTAGCATTTAAACTTTCTTAAACCTAGACAGAGTGCAACGAGCAAAGCTTCCAACGGTCCCTCATTTTGAGCTAAATCCCTCTATCCTGCTTTGCTTCTCAGTTATCCCTCTTTTGGTCTAAAGCAGACATTCTCAACCAGGGTACCAAGGAACCTTAAGGTTCCTCTAGAGGTTCCTAGAGGTTTCTTGAGCTGTGGCTGATTAGCCTTCCATTTGATGGTGCCCATATGGTTCTTGAGCCAATGCCACTCTTATTGATCTAATACAGCCATTCTCAACCAAGATACCAATTAACCTAGAGGTTTCTTGAGCTGTGCTTGAGAGTTGTGGCTGATTGACCTCCAATGTAATGGTGGATGCGTTGTTCTGAAGCCAATGCCATTCTTTTTGGTCAGAACCCGGGTTGAGAAAGCTTGTTTTTGGCTTAGTACAGCCATTCTCAACCAGGGAGCCAAGGAACCCTAGAGTTTCTTCAGAGATTCATTGAGCTATTGCTGATTGGCCTCCTATTTAATGGTGCCCAGATTGACTGTATTAAGCCACAAACAAGCTTTCTCAACCAGGGTACCAAGGAACCCTAGGGTTCCTTCAGAGGTTCCTAGAGGTTTATTTAGCTGTGGTTGATTGGCCTTCCATTTGATGGTACCCAGATAGTTCTTGAGCGAATGCCATTCTTTTTGTTCTAATACAGCCATTCTCAACCAAGTTACCAATGAGCCATAGGGATTCTCCAGAAGTTACTAGAGGGTTTTGGGCTGTGCTTGTGAGTTGTGGCGGATCGACCACCAATTTAACGGCGAATGCATTGTTTTAATGCCAAAGCCATTCTTTTTGGTCAGCCATTCTCAGCCAGGGCACCAAGGAACCCTAGAGTTTCTTCAGAGGTTCATTTAGCTGTGGCTGATTGGCCTCCTATTTTATGGTGCCCTGTTTTTGGCTTAATACAGTCATTCTCAACCAGGGTACCAAGGAACCCCAGGGTTCCTTTAGAGGTTTCTTGAGCTGTGGCTGATTAGCCTTCCATTTGATGGTGCCCAGATAGCTCTTGAGCCAATGTACTTTTATTGATCTAATAAAGCCATTCTCAACCAAGATACCAATTAACCCTAGGGAAAGAAGTTACTAGAGGGTTCTTGAGCTGTATCTGTGAGTTGTGGCTGATTGGCCTCCAATTTAATGGTGGATGCATTGTTCTAATGCCAAAGTCATTCTTTTTCATGAGCCATTCTCAACCAGGGCACCAAGGAACCCTAGAGTTTCTTCAGAGGTTCATTGAGCTGTGGCTGATTGGCTTCCTATTTAATGGTGCCCAGATAGTTCTGGAGCCCATGCTACTCTTTTTTTTGACTTAATACAGTCATTCTCAACCAGGGTACCTAGGATTCCTTCAGAGGTTCCTAGAGGATTCTTGAGCTGTGATTGATTGGCCTTCCATTTGATGGTACCCAGATAGCTCTTGAGCCAATGCCATTCTTGTTTTTATCTAATACATCCATTCTCAACCAAGATACCAAAGAACCCTAGGAATGCCCCAAAAGTTGCTAGAGGTTTCCTGAGCTGTGGCTGTATGTTGTGCCTGACTGACCTCTCATTTGTTGGTGCCCTCATAGTTCTAGAGCCAATGCTACTTGGCTCCAGAACTATGAGGGCATAATCAAATGGAAGGTCAAGCAGCATGACTTTAATTATCTATCTGTAAAGTTGGGCATTCCTTCTACTAACCACCAACACAAAGGGCATTTTTTTACATTTACCCCCAAAGAATTGGTTTTAAGAGTTTCTCAAAACCTGAGAAGTATGTTAGCGGTTCATCTTGGGTAATAAAGTAGTGTTGCTCACGAATATTCGCATTGCGAATATTCGTTACGAATATTGCATATTCGAGTATTCGCGAATAAATCGAATATCGCGGTGAATATTCGCTATGGCTATTTTTTCAAATTTATTTTTAAAACCGATCACATCCTAGTGATCTCCATCGACGTCTAAAAGCATTGCTGGTATGATTAGAGACCCTGGGCCGAGTAGCTGAGGCGATCCTTTTATGTTGCCGAAAATTCGCAATGCGAATATTCGTATTACGAATATTCGCGAATACTTTCTTTGCCCTTCTGTGTTTTGTGTATAAAAAAAAAAAAAAAAAAAAATTAGCTTTAGTTTAGTCATATAAGTTTGTGTAAGTAGAGTTAGTGTTTAGTGCATATTAGTTTAGTAATCCAGGAAATAATCTCCGTTTTCGCGTGTTGACGAGAATTTCGCAATCAATTTCGCATTTGCATTAGCGAAATTTCGCAAAAATTTTTTTTTTTAGAAAATATCACGAATATTCGATATTAAAGAATATTTCGCGAATATTCTTCTATATATTCGTGAAATATCGCGAAATCGAATATGGCGTATTCCGCTCATCACTAGTAATAAGGTTGAAAAAGGCTGATCTAATGTGACCCTTTATTATAAAATGATGAAAGCATTTCATTGCAAAACAAAGCGGGATTGTTAGATTGGATTTTTAGGTATCTTTAGGTCCAGGGCTTTTTTTCTCAGAGAAGAGGTGCAGGAACTCCCCACTTCCGAGACACCTGTTGTACCCACCTCCGAGAACCATTCCATGGTTCCACCCTCTACCCGCCTCCGGGAACCATTCCTTGGTTCCACCCCCTACCCACCTCCGAGCACCGTTCCTTGGTTCTACCCGCCTCCAAGAACCATTCCTTGGTTCCACCCTCTACCCGCCTCCAAAAACCATTTCTTGGTTCCACCCTCTACCCGCCTCCAAAAACCATTCCTTGGTTCCACCCCCCACCCACCTCCGAGCACCGTTCCTTGGTTCTACCCGCCTCCAAGAACCATTCCTTGGTTCCACCCTCTACCCGCCTCCGAGAACCATTTCTTGGTTCCACCCTCTACCCGCCTCCGAAAACCATTCCTTGGTTCCACCCTCTACCCGCCTCCAAGAACCATTCCTTGGTTCCACCCTCTACCCGCCTCTGAGAACCATTCCTTGGTTCCACCCTCTACCCGCCTCTGAGAACCATTCCTTGGTTCCACCCTCTACCTGCCTCCGAGAACCATTCCTTGGTTCCTCCCCCTACCCACCTCCAAGCACCATTCCTTAGTTCCACTCTCTACCTGCCTCCAAGAACCATTCCTTGGTTCCACCCCCTACCCACCTCCGAGAACCATTCCTTGGTTCCACCCTCTACCCGCCTCCGAGAACCATTCCTTGGCGATACGGCCGCCAGACTTGTGACTGGGAAAAAACCCTGGGAATCTATCTCACCTTCACTGAGAGCCCTTCATTGGCTGCCAGTTAAAGACAGAATCGCTTTTAAAGCCCTCTGTCTTACGCATAGATGTGTCCATGAGAATGCCCCCCTTTACTTATGTGAATTAATAAAAGCGCATAATCCAAATCGCGTTTTGCGATCCACGAATCAGAACCTGCTCCAGGTTCCGAAAGCCAACTTCAAGTCCAAAGGAGAAAGAAGATTTGCGATCCAGGGTCCCAGACTATGGAACGCTTTACCAACCAGCATTCGGTTGGAGGAGAACCACCTAGCATTTAGGAAAAAGGTCAAGACTTTTCTCTTTTGATATCAAAGGAGACAGGAACAACAAGCGCCCAGAGGCGATTCAGTTCGCATGTGCCGCGCTATATAAGTTCTCATTCATTCATTCATTCATTCACCCCCTACCCACCTCCGAGCACTATTCCTTGGTTCCACCCTTACCCACCTCCGAGCATCATTCCTTGGTTCCACCCTCTACCCACCTCCGAGCACTATTTCTTTGGTTCCACCCCTACCCACCCCTGAGCATCCTTCCTTGGTTCCACTCCCTTCCCACCTCCGAGCACCATTCTTTGGTTCTACCCCCTACCCACCTCTGTGCACCATTTCTTTGTTTCCACCCCCTACCCACCTCAGAGCACCATTCCTTGGTTCCACCCTCTACCCGCCTCCGAGAACCATTCCTTGCTTCCACCCCCTACCCACCTCCGAGAACCATTCCTTGGTTCCACACCCTACCCGCCTCCAAGCACCATTCCTTAGTTCCACCCTCTACCCGCCTCCGAGAACCATTCCTTGGTTCCACTCTCTACCCGCCTCCGAGAACCATTCCTTGGTTGCACCACCTCCGAGCACTATTTCTTTGGTTCCACCCCTACCCACCTCCGAGCACCATTCCTTGGTTCTACTCCCTACCCACCTCTGAGCACCCTTCCTTGGTTCCACTCCCTACCCACCTCCGAGCACCATTCCTTGGTTCCACCCCCTATCAACCTCTTAGTCATGGATACAGAACCAAGTATCAAGTTGTGGTGCTAAGTAATTTGTATATGGAGCTGCCCCAGCAAAAATAGACTCTGAACAGCTAGCAACAATAGACCCCTCCCTCAACAGTTGATGTCTCCCAGCAAAGATTGTCTCCCAGTAGCAAAAGAGCCCGCCCCCCAGCAACAATAGATGCCCTACCAGCGACAACTGACCTCCCTAGCAACAATAGACCCTCCCCCCGTAATAATAGATTCCCTCCAGCAACAGTAGATCCGCAGCACACATTAATAGACCCTCCAGTACACCCCAGCACCCCTTTGCCATTACATTCATTCAGAGCTGGAGGTGCCGGAACTCCGTTCCCCCGCGTTCCCGCTGAAAAAAAGCCCCGTTTAGGTCTACTCAAACAAACCCTTCTATCTAGCAGGACCTAGACTTGCCAGATTGCCAATTCCATGCCCTTTTACTTCCCTTTTCCATCCTTTTATCTACCCTTGAACTCTTCTGTAGACTTAGAAACACCATTATAAAAGAAGATAATGATAATAATAGTAATACAAGAGATTCTATCTTTAATGTTTCAAATGATTCTATAGGAAACTGAAAAAGAGAAGCTGATTGGTTGTCATGGACCAAAAAATGGCAGTTGTCCTTTTGTAGCAATGCTGTAATGTGTTCTGTCATGTCTTGCAGGCTTTTCAGTGTTATTCTGGAACAGTTTTCCCACAAACAAGGAGATGCTCATCACATGAGCGGGAAGCCTGGCGGCTTTGACGTGAAGGCGCTAAGAGCGTTTCGTGTGCTACGACCTCTGCGACTCGTATCCGGCGTCCCAAGTAAGAATCAGCGGCTTCAATGTCTAGTGCAAGTGTCCTCCAGGATCATTTTCCTATGAAATCCTCTACCCCTCAAATTTCCCCTTCAGGGCCGCCATCAGGGGGGTACAGGCAGTACACCTGTAAGGGGCCCGGATGGCAACCCCCCCTTTTTTTTTCTTTTCTTTTTTTGAAAGGGGCCTGGAGGTCCCCATAGCCCTGTATGGCAACCCCCCTTTTTTATTATAATTTTTTTTATAAAATATTTTTTTTTTATAAATAAATATATATATATATATATATATATATATATTTTTTTTTTATTAAAGGGCCCGGAGGTCCCCAGGGTCCCGTATGGGAACCCCCCTTTTTTATTATTTTTTTTTATAAAATATTTTTTTTTAATTTTAATTTTTTTTATATATTTTTCTTATTTCTTTTTATTAAAGGGCCCAGAGGTCCCCAGGGGCCTGGATGGCAACTCCCCCTTGTATGTGTATATATATATATATATATATATATATATATGTTTTTTTGTTGTTTTTATTAAAGAACCCAGAGGTCCATAGGGCCCCCGGGTGGCTACCCCCCCTTTTATTATACACATATATATTTGTAAGGGGCCTAGAGGTCCCCAGGGCCCCAAATGGCAACCCCCTTTTAAAAAATATATATCTATTTTTCTTTTTATTAATGGGCCCAGAGGTCCCCAGGGGCCTGGATGGCAACCCCCCCTTTTTTTTTTAAAGGGACCTGGAGGTCTCCAGGGCCCCGTATGGGAACCGCCTTTTTTTATTATACATTTTTTATAAAAAAAAAAAATGTAATTTTTATTTTTTTATATATTTTTCTTATTTCTTTTTATTAAAGTGCCCAGAGGTCCCCAGGGCCCCGTATGGCAACCCCCTTTTTTGTTATACATTTTTTTTTATAAATGGGAACCCCCTCTTTTTTTTATTATACATTTTTTATAAAATTTCTTTTTTACATTTTTATATATATATTTTTGTTTTTATTAAAAGAACCCAGAGGTCCATAGGGCCCTTGGATGGCTACCCCCCCCCTTTTTTTTATACATATATATATATATTTGTAAGGGGCCTAGAGGTCCCCAGGGCAACCCCCTCCCCCCCAATTCGTGAATTCGTGGCACCCCCCGCTTCTCAATTTGAGGTGGCAGCACTCCCCCCCCCCCCGGTTCTCTGCTCCAGGGGGCCCATGCCTGAAGGTGTGTATGTAAGGGGCCCCATAATCCCAATCATAGGTGGGTTGTTTTTTTTTGGTGTCATTAGAGCAGTGGACAGTGTCAGTAAGGTAGTGGATGGTGTCATTAGTTGTTATTTTATATTATTATTTATATTATTTTGTATTCTTTTTTACAATTTTATTTGTTGAATTTTTTTTTTTATCATTTTTGAAAATTAGGGGGAATGTGTGGCACATGGGGTGATTAGGGTGTGCGCACGCCTATGATCCCAATCCATTGAGAAAATGTAAAGTGTTCCCTGAGTGGCTCCTGTGCCGAGCGAGTTTTTTTTCCCGTCTTTACGTTGCGCTAATTGTTTTTTTTCCCCCAGGTTTGCACATTGTTCTGAATTCCATCATGAAGGCCATGGTCCCTCTGCTGCACATCGCTCTCCTCGTCTTGTTCGTCATCATTATTTACGCCATCATCGGACTGGAACTCTTCATTGGCCGCATGCACAAGACCTGTTTCTACATCGGGTCGGGTACGTTTTGGACGCCCCCAGCGTCATTTTAACCACTTAAGGACCCCCTACGTCAGCAGAAGGGCACGGCTGGGCACAAGCACGTACCTGTACGTGGCCCTTTAAGCCCAGCCGCGGGGTTCGCTAATGCGCCGCGTCCTGGTCCGAAACTCCGTGACCCGCCCGCGGGGCCTGCGCACCCGATCGCCACCGGTGTCCCGCGATCGGTCACAGGAGCTGAAGAACGGGGAGAGGTGAGTGTAAACACACCTTCCCCGTTCTTCATTGTGGCAGTGTCAGTGATCGTCTGTTCCCCGATATAGGGAAAGGCAATCAATGACGTCACACGTCCAGCCCCGCCCCCCTACAGTTAGAAACACACATGAGGTCACACTTAACCCCTTCAGCCCCCCCTAGTGGTTAACTCCCAGTTGTCATTTTCACAGTGATCCAGTGCATTTTTATAGCACTTTTCGCTGTGAAAATGACAACGGTCCCAAAAAGGTGTCGAAAGTGTCCGATGTGTCCGCCGTAATGTCGCAGTCACGCTGATCGCTGCCATTAGTAGTAAAAAAAAAAAGATTAATAAAAATGCCATAAAACTATCCCCTATTTTGTAAACGCTATAAACTTTGCGCAAACCAATTGATAAACGCTTATTTCGATTTTTTTTTTTTTTTTTTTTACCAAAAATAGGTAGAAGAATACGTATCGGCATAAATTGAGAAAAAAAAAAGTTTTTTTTTTTTTTTATATATTTTGTACTGATGGGGCCCGGGGCTCCCTTTTGTACTGATGGGGCCCAGGTCCCACTTCTGTATTGACGGGGCTCGGGCCCAGTACAGGAGGGCTGGTTGTACTGTCTTATCAGCAGGCCTGAGTACAGGAGAGGAGCCTGTGGAAGACTGAGGGCCCGATTTAAATGCAAGTTCCTACTTTAGACCTCCGCTATACAGAACTACAAATGTATTTGTTCTCTATTTTATCTACCAATCACAGACCTGGTTTCAGAGGAAGAGCCCGCCCCCTGCGCTTTCTCCGGCCACGGAAGGGAATGCCATTTGAACAGCACAGAGTGCCGCGGCAAGTGGGAGGGACCCAACGGCGGCATCACCAACTTCGACAATTTCTTCTTCGCCATGCTGACCGTCTTCCAGTGCATCACTATGGAGGGCTGGACAGATGTTCTGTACTGGGTGAGATTTGTACGGAATGGTAATCCCAACACCGCGCCTTCATTCCTGTCCACCGCCTCTCCTTCCTTTTATACCCCCGCGCCTCCCCGTGTAATCATCGGCCTTTCCAGGTTGTGATTTCATTTCTATGGAGAGAGAGAGAGAGAGAGAGAGAGAGAGAGAGAGAGAGAGAGAGAGAGAAGAGAGAGAGAGAGAGAGAGAGAGAGAGAGAGAGAGAGAGAGAGAGAGAGAGAGAGAGAGAGAGAGAGAGAGAGAGAGAGAGAGAGAGAGAGAGAGAGAGAGAGAGAGAGAGAGAATTTACACGAGGATCTAATATTATCATGCTGGGTTTTTTTTTTAGGGTCAACTCAAGAAAATGTGCTGCCAATGGGCCAGATTCTCAGATTCTCGATCGCTTTTACGCCGCCCCGTCGCCGCGTACGTCGTTTACGAACTCGTAAGGTTACCCCAGCTTCTATGTGGAGTAACCTTACGAAGTTCCGTCGGGTGCCGTCGGACGCCATGTTAAGTATGGCGTCGGGTCAGCGTCGGCTTTTTCCGTCGCTTACGTCGTTTTACTAACTCGTTCGCGAATTGGGACTTGCGTAGTGACGCTCACGTCACTTTTACGTCGGTTTCAACGACGCTTCCCGACGTGAGCTGGAGCATGCGCACTGGGCTTTTTCCCCGGCCGGCGCATGCGCAGTTCGTTCGACGCGGGGGCGCGCTTAATTTAAATACAAGCCGCCCCATTTGAATTGCGCGGGTTTACGCTTGGCGATTTACGAGACGCCGGTGTAAACAACGGAGCAAGTGCTTTGAGAATAAAGCACTTGCTCTAGTACGCAGCGGCGGCGTAGTGTAAATGGCTTACGCTGCGCTGCCGAAAATATATGAGAATCTGGCCCAATATCTTTATGGTCAAAAATGTTTTTATTTTTGAAAGGGTGGGGTAGATTTTTTTAAAGAATGTATTCTTAATTGAAAATGTAAAATATAAAAAAAGGGTAAAAAAAAAAAAAAGAAAGGCGTGATAAAGATGAACATCTCAAACCTTCTAAATCAGCTTTTCGCAATCTTTTCAACACAGAGGAACCCTTGAAATTAGGGTTGTCCCGATACCACTTTTTTAGGACCGAGTACAAGTACCGATACTTTTTTTCAAGTAGTCGCCGATACCGAATACCAATACTTTTTTAAATGTGTCCCCAAAGGCAGCCATGTCCCTCCAGCCATGTTCCCCACATATGCAGCCATGTCCCTCCAGCCATGTTCCCCACATATGCAGCCATGTCCCTCCAGCCATGTCCCTCCAGCCATGTCCCCCACATATATGCAGCCATGTCCCCCACATATTGCAGCCATGTCCCCCCACATATTGCAGCCATGTCCCCCATATACAGCCATATCCCCCACATATACAGCCATGTCCCCCACATATACAGCCATGTCCTCCATATATACAGCCATGTCCTCCACATATACAGCCATGTCCTCCACATATACAGCCATGTCCCCCACATATACAGCCATGTCCTCCATATATACAGCCATGTCCCCCACATATACAGCCATGTCCTCCACATATACAGCCATGTCCCCCACATATACAGCCATGTCCTCCATATATACAGCCATGTCCTCCACATATACAGCCATGTCCCCCACATATACAGCCATGTCCCCCACATATACAGCCATGTCCCCCACATATACAGCCATATGTCCTCCATATATACAGCCATATGTCCTCCATATACAGCCATGTCCCCCACATATACAGCCATGTCCCCCACATATACAGCCATGTCCCCCACATATACAGCCATGTCCTCCATATATACAGCCATGTCCCCCCACATATACAGCAATGTCCCCCACATATACAGCCATGTCCTCCATATATACAGCCATGTCCCCCACATATACAGACAAGTCCTCCATATACAGCCATGTCCCCCCACATATACAGCAATGTCCCCCACATATACAGCCATGTCCCCCACATATACAGCCATGTCCCCCACATATACAGCCATGTCCCCCACATATACAGCCATATGTCCTCCATATACAGCCATATGTCCTCCATATACAGCCATGTCCCCCACATATACAGCCATGTCCCCCACATATACAGCCATGTCCCCCACATATACAGCCATGTCCTCCATATATACAGCCATGTCCCCCCACATATACAGCAATGTCCCCCACATATACAGCCATGTCCCCCACATATACAGCCATGTCCCCCACATTTACAGCCATGTCCTCCACATATACAGCCATGTCCCCCCACATATACAGCCATGTCCCCCACATTTACAGCCATGTCCTCCATATACAGCCATGTCCCCCACATATACAGCCATGTCCTCCATATATACAGCCATGTCCCCCACATATACAGCAATGTCCCCCACATATACAGCCATGTCCTCCACATATACAGCCATGTCCCCCACATATACAGCCATGTCCTCCATATACAGCCATGTCCTCCACATATACAGCCATGTCCTCCATATACAGCCATGTCCTCCATATACAGCCATGTCCTCCATATACAGCCATGTCCCTCACATACAGCCATGTCCCTCACATACAGCGCATGGGTTACATGTGGAGATGTTGGCAGTAAGACGCAATAAGTATCAAGTGGGCTTAGAAATGAAAGAAGACCAGACTCACTTACAGATGTCAGCACTTACAATTCCCAACACGACGAGGAGTTATTACCCCCTACCTGATGATGATGATGATGATGCCGCTGCCGTTAACAAAGCCGCCGCCGCCGCCAACATCACACGCACATTTAGTTTTTCAATAGCGGTTTACCGCGCGCCCTGTGTAAAGGACACTTCCTCTTGCTCGGGATCCGTCCAATCCCGAGCAAGGGGGAGTGTCCTTTACACAGGGCGTGCGGTAAACAGCTATTCAAGCTAAAGGTGCGTGTAATGTTCGCGGCAGCGGCTTTGTAGTAACGGCGGCGGGGTCGGGTTTGGTGGGGGGGGGGGGCGACGACGGGGGTTGGGGGGGGGAGTATTCTTTTTGGGTATCGGGGGTATTTGCGGGAGTACAAGTACTCCCGCAAATACTCGGAATCGGTCCCGATACCGATACTGGTATCGGTATCGGGACAACCCTACTTGAAATAACTTCCCAGTCTCAGGAAACCCCGGCTAATAATGACTCATGTAAGCAGAAATTGCTAATTGATCAAGGAACCCCTGGCAACCTGAGGGAACCTTTGGTTTTCTATGGAACTCTGGTTGGTGAAGAACGTGCCTTACACTTGTGGGCATTGGGAAGAATCCCCCCTTACAGATAACCAAAAAGCATCAATGGTGTCAGTGGGAACTTATCTGAGAGGCAGAAATTGCTCGTTGATCAAGAAACCCCTGGCAACCTATAAGGGAACCCAGGTTGGGTAAAAATCTTCCTTACACTTGTGGGCATTGGGAAGATTTACCCCCTTACCATGGATCATTTTAGTTATCTGTATCAATAGGAACTTGTCTGAGAGGCAGAAATGTCTAATTGATCAAAGAACACTTGGCAACCTGAGGGAACCTTTGGTTTTCTATGGAACTCTGGTTGGGGAAGAATGTTCCTTACACTCCATTTTGAAGAATTACCCCCTTAGCTAAAATGATCAATGGTGCCAGTGGGAACTTATCTGAGAGGCAGAAATTACTAATTGATCGAGGAACCCATGGACAAGGCCTGTGGGCCAAATCCGGCCCTCCAGGCCATTTCATGTACTTTCTGCTTTCAAGCAATGCATCCAGCTTTTTCCCAGCAGCAGCATAAAGTAAGGGAGTGAACCGTGATGTAAGGGAGAGTAGGGGGACTCAACTTCTGATGGTGAGGTGGCTCTTAACATCTAATGTAAGGGGAGGTGATGCGCTGGACATCTAATCTTGCAGATACAACTGGTCCTTTTGAGGGCAATCGTAATGCTGATGTGGCCCACAATGAAATTGAGTTTGGCACCCTTGCTGGGCATTGGGAAGAATTACCCCCTTACAGATAGCTAAAATGGTGCTAGTGGGAGCTTATCTGAGAGGCAGAAATTGGTTGTCGATCAAGGAATCCTTAGCAACCTGAGGGAACCTTTGGGTTCCATGGAACCCTGGTTGGGGAAGAACTTATCTGAGAGGCAGAAATTGCTCATTGTTAAAGGAACCCCTGGCAACCTCTAAGGAAACCCTGGTTGGGAAAGAATGTTCCTTACGCTTGTGGGCATTGGGAGGAATTCCCCCCTTATACAGATAGCAAAAAAGATAAATGGTGCCAGTGGGAAATTGCTCATTACTCAAGGAACCCCTAGCAACCTCTGGAGGAACCCTGGTTGAGAAACCCTACTCTAAAAAGCTAATATCATGGTTAATTCTGTATACCCAGACATGAGCTGTAGCCTCCACCATATACTACAGAGAATGCACGACCACTGCTCACCACTATGGTGATCCACCTCAGTTTTGCAATTCAATTTATACCACTTAGGAACATGATTTATATGGCTATTGCCGGCCTTGGACCCTCCTTAGTAGTTGTGCCCATAAGGCAGTCATGCAGTGTGAGTCTAGAGTGAAACACGGATGTGATACCAGCTTTATATCATTGGCATTTTACTCTTTTGTGTTTTTCAGATGCAGGACGCCATGGGCTATGAACTCCCCTGGGTTTACTTTGTCAGCTTGGTTATTTTTGGATCGTTCTTCGTCTTAAACCTTGTGTTGGGTGTCTTGAGTGGGTAAGAGATCTCCTGCAGTGGGCTCGCAAATACAAGCTAAGTGGGTGATCAGAGGCGGCTCTTCAATTAGGCAAATTAGGTGGTCGCCTAAGGCCTCACACTCACAGGGGCCTCACGGACGCCTAAGTTACCCAATGTATTACCCCAGTTTTGAGGCACAAGGGGACCTTAACGCTGCTGTGCTCAGGCAGCGTTAAGATTCCTGACTCGGGAGCGGGGCCACCAGCATCCCTAACAACCAGTGAATATCAGTGACACCACCCCTTGTGACGTCAATGACCCAGCATGCCATCAGTAAACAATGACGTCACAAGGGGGCAGGTTCACCGGGTGACTCGCCAGGTGGCCATGCCCCTTCGTTTTTAAAGAGCAGGATCTGGGGGCCGCCTTGTTAAAGGGGGCTTCAAGATTCCGATAAGCCATCTGCCAGAAGACCCCCCACAACCATCGTCCAGGGTTGTGGGGAAGAGGCCCTTTGTCCTAGAATTATTTTTCCCATCATGGGTGTGAGT
This sequence comes from Rana kukunoris, assembly GCA_029574335.1. NCBI lineage: Eukaryota > Metazoa > Chordata > Amphibia > Anura > Ranidae > Rana > Rana kukunoris. The sequence goes on from JAJQKJ010002168.1 coordinate 52,828, forward strand.
GGGGGGCCCATGTCAAGTTTTGCCTAAGGCCTCAAAAAGCCTAGAGCCGCCTCTGTGGGTGATTTACTAAAGGCATAACACCCAGCAATGTCTCTGTTCCTGGATTTTTTTTACCCCTCCTGTTATTTAGCTCAAATAAATAAGAATGGACTCTGGTTGCCGGTTCCTTTGATTGTTCGATGCAAATGGCCAGTGCTCTGTCCCTCTCTGCCCTCTCTCCCCGCAACTGCCAGGGCTGTGAAACCGAGCTACACTTGAAAAATAAATTAAAGTGGAAGTAAACTCATTGGCATGCCGGGGATTGCTGACTGTCGCATTTGCTTGTGCTGTCAATCAAACTATCAAACCACCCAATGGCGATCACATGTGCAGCATCATGCCAGTTGAAGATTAAATAGAGGCCAAAAATGGCCGCTTCCTTGGCAGAAAATGATAGGAGGGTTTACTTCCACTTTAAAATATGTCTTCATTGAGGAATGACTTTCCTGTTTGTAACAGCACCCCAAATGGGACAGGGGTTAAAGCTGTTTAGGATATTCCATTCCCGAACACGAGGCAGCTACCGCCACTCCACAGTCGGGCAAACGAATAACGAGATACACAGCTCTGTTTGAGGTTCAACAGGAACAGGCCCTTTATTGAGAAATACAGCTCTTATATACACTTTAAAGCGTTTTTTTTTTTTTAGACCTGCAAGGGAAAAGCCATAATGAGCTAATATGCACCGCATATTAGCTCATTATGAAATACTTACCTCGGAACGAGGTGAAGGGAACTTACCTGGTGCACGCCGAGCGAGATCTCATCTTGACTCGGCGTGTCTTCCGGGTATCGCCGCTCCAGCGCTGTGATTGGCTGGAGCGGCGATGACGTCACTCCCGCGCGTGCGCGCGGGAGATTTAAATCCGGCCAGGGTCCGGCGGATGCCGGTCCTTTCGCCGTGGATTCCCCCTGCGCATGCGCCGCTGCAATCAGCGGCGCATTGCGGGGGTAATATCTCCTAAACCGTACAGGTTTAGGAGATATTTTTTATACCTACAGGTAAGCCTTATTATAGGCTTACCTGTAGGTAAAAGTCAAAAAAGTGGGTTTACAACCACTTTAGGAATACTGCAGTAACCAAATGAACAATGACCCAACTCCACCCACAACATAACACAATAGTTACATAATGAGCCCCCTCCAATACACATCCTCCTTAATACATCTTTTTGCAGACACCATGGGCCAGATTCTCATATATTTTCGGCGGCGTAGCGTAAGGCATTTACACTACGCCGCCGCTGCGTACTAGAGCAAGTGCTTTATTCTCAAAGCACTTGCTCCGTAGGTTTCGCCTGCGTCGCGTAAATCGCGCAGCGTAAACCCGCGCAATTCAAATGGGGCAGCTTGTATTTAAATTAAGCGCGCCCCCGCGTCGAACGAACTGCCACCTAGTGGCCGGAGTTGTCATTACACCTACGATCCGAAAGTGTAATGCTTTTACACTTGTCGGATGTAGAAGCGTATCTATGCAAAAGTGATGCTAAGCATCACACGCATAGATACGAGACAAAAAAAAAGGCGATACGACGGGGTATCTGAGATACTCCGTCGTAACGCCTCTGAGAATCTGGCCCACGTCTCCAGGTCCTGACCTAATTTACATGAGCTAATTAACTACATCTGATGACTCAGACACTTGGGGCCAGATTCAGAAAGAAGATACGTTGGAGTATCTCGAGATATGCCGCGTAACTTCTAAGATGCGCCGGCGTATCTTTTTTCTGTATTCAGAAAACAAGATACGCCGGAATTTAGCTAAGATACGAGCGGCGTAAGTCTCTTACACCGTCGTATATTAGTTGCATATTTACGCTGGCCGCTAGGTGGCGCTTCCATCGATTTACACGTTGAATATGCAAATGAGCTAGATACGCCGATTCACAAACGTACTTGCGCCCGGTCGTCGTTTGCGTAAGCGTAAGTCCGGCATAAAGTTACCCTTGCTATATGAGGCGCAGCCAATGTTAAAGCGGATCTCCACCCTAAAGTGAAGATCCACTGATCGGAACCCTCCCCCCCTCCGGCGTCACATTTGACACCTTTCAGGGGGGAGGGGGGTGCAGATACCTGTCTAAAGACAGGTATCTTCACCCACTTCCGGCCCGCAGTCTCGGGCAAAAGTCGGGTTTTTCCCGTTGTGTGCTGGGAACTCTCGGCTCCCAGCACACAGCGGGAGCCAATCGGCGAGCGCAGCGCGACTCGCGCATGCGCCGTAGGGAACCGGGCAGTGAACCGGGCAGTGAAGTCGCAGCGCTTCACTTCCTGGTTCCCTCACCGTGGATGGAGGGGGGAGCAGCAGGATGACGAGCGATCGCTCGTCCTCTGCTGCGGACGCCGCTGGACTCGAGGACAGGTAAGTGTCCTAATATTAAAAGTCAGCAGCTGCAGTATTTGTTGCTGCTGGCTTTTAATATTTTTTTTTTGCTGAACCATCCGCTTTAAGTATGGACGTCGGGACAGCGTCGTATTGCACGTCATTTAAGTCGTTTGCGTAAGCCGATTCAGAATGGGGCTGGGCGTAAGTTACGTTCACGTCATTTTCAATGACTATTTGCAACGTGATTTGGAGCATGCGCACTGGGATACGTTCCCGGCCGGCACATGCGCAGTTCGGAAAAAGCATCAATTACGCGGGGTCACGATTCATTTACATGGATCACGCCCACCTTCCACCTACTTTGAATTACGCGGGTTTACGCCGGCCCATTTACACTGTGCCGCTGTAACTTACGGCGCAAATTCTTTCTGAATAGGGTACCTGCCTCTGTAAGTTAAGGCTGTGTAGTGTAAATGAGATACGCTACGCCCGCCGAAAGTTACGCAGATCTCTCTGAATCTGGCCCATGACTTTTAGGCTGTCTGCTAACTTACAATACACATTTATCACAGGACTCCTTCACACAATACAGGGTCAATTAGCACAAGCCACAATGAAAGATCCTCAGAAGCAATCCTAGATTTATTTACATCACACCAGTCAGACAGGTGGATTGGAGTTGATGACATTAACACCTAACAGTACGTGTCCACACATTATGAATAAGTCACTCTTTCAATTAACCTGTTGAGTTCAGAATCAACAAAACAGCAACCAGTTCTCCACAGATATCCTGGAATACATTGTGGACAATAACCACACAACAGTCCCCATCTCAGGTAGTCCAAGATATATTCTGAATGTCAGTTATTTTCTGGCTCATGCTTTCTAAGAGCTTCTGGGTTCCACGGGCCCTCCCGTTACACTGTTGTTGTTTTTTTTTAAGCTGGTAGGCAGAATGCAATGTCTTTGGATCCTTTTTTGATATCTGCAACCCTCCATTAAATTTTTTTCATGGTCAGTGAGTTCTCTAAGGAAAGAGAGAAGGCCAAAGCCCGGGGCGACTTCCAGAAACTGAGGGAGAAGCAGCAAATGGAGGAAGATATGAAGGGTTATCTAGACTGGATCACCCAAGCTGAGGACATCGAACCGGAAGGAGAAGATAAAGAAGAAAGACACAACCGTGAGTATCATACAGCAGAACAGACCAGTGGAGGTGATGATTAATCTACACCAATTCTGTCTTTGTTCTCAAACTTGGAGCAACGCTACTATGCTAATTACTTATCTACTAAACCAGGGGTCTCCAAACTGCAAACTCCAAATCGGGCCCACTGCATGGTTTTATCCAGCCTTCTGATATAAGAGGGGACTGTGACGTAAGGGGGGACTGTGATGTAAGGGGGAACTGTGAGGATACAGGCTGTGATGTAAGGGGGGACTGTGATGATAGAGAAGACTGTGATGTAAGGGGGAACTGTGATGATAGAAACTGTGATGTAAGGGGGGAGTGTGATGATAGAGCAGACTGTGACGTAAGGGGGGACTGTGACGTAAGGGGGGACTGTGACGTAAGGGGGGACTGTGACGTAAGGGGGAACTGTGACGTAAGGGGGGACTGTGACGTAAGAGGAGAACTGTGATGGTATTTACCAAAACATATTAAAGATATAGTTATATAACGGATATGTGCTGAATGTGCACACTCTCAGGTTTAATTTGAGGGTATGTACACCCAAATCGGAGGAAGGGTTTAGGCATTACAGCTCCTAAGAATACCCCCCCCCCTTTCAAGAGACCAAAAGTAATTGGACAATTGAATCAAAAGCTGTTTCATGGCCTGGTGTGAGCTACTCATTCATCATCAGTTAAGATGAAGGGTCTGGAGTTGATTCTAAGTGTGGTATTTGCATTTGGAATCACTTGCTGTGAACCTACATCATGAGTTCAAAGGAGATGTCCATTAAAGTGAAACAGGCCATGGTAAGGCTTCAAAAATTAAACCAATCCATCAGAGAGATAGCAGCAACATTGGGAGTAGCCAAACCAACAGACAAGGGAAGGACACTCTCCAGGAGGTGGAGACAAGTCAAGGGCACTCTCCAGGAGGTGGAGACAAGTGAAGGGCACGCTCCAGGAGGTGGAGACACTCTCCAGGAGGTGGAGACAAGTGAAGGACACTCTCCAGGAGGTGGAGACAAGTGAAGGACACTCTCCTGGAGGTGGAGACAAGTGAAGGACACTCTCCTGGAGGTGGAGACAAGTGAAGGACACTCTCCTGGAGGTGGAGACAAGTGAAGGACACTCTCCTGGAGGTGGAGACAAGTGAAGGACACTCTCCTGGAGGTGGAGACAAGTGAAGGACACTCTCCTGGAGGTGGAGACAAGTGAAGGACACTCTCCTGGAGGTGGAGACAAGTGAAGGACACTCTCCAGGAGGTGGGCCTATCATTGTCAAAGTCTACAATCAAGAGAAGACTTCACATGAGCAAACACAGAGGGTTCTCCACAAGGTGCAAACTATTCATAAGCCCGAAGTATAGAAAAGCCATATTAGACTTTGCCAAAAAACATCTAAAAAAGCCATACCAGTTCTGGAAAAACATTCTTTGGACGGTCGAAACTAAGATCAATCTGTACCAGACGGAAAGAAAAAAGTGTGGAGAAGGTTTGGAACAGCTCATGATCCAAAGCACACAGCGTCATCTGTGGTCACATGGTGGAGCTTGCAGTGTGATGACATGGGAATGCATGGCTTCCAGTGGCACTGGGTCATTGGTGGTTATTGATGATGTGACAGAGGACAGAAGCAGTACCTCATTTGGTCTGAGGTGCGGGGACGCAAAAGCCAAGCAGAGCCGAAAATAAGCCTGCAGTACCTCATTTGGCCGGAGGTACGGTGGCTCAGGAGCCGAGAAAACTCGAACATTAGCCTGCAAAATGTCAGCTACCTTGGCGTGGACCAAGTGAGTTACCGACGCCTTGTTCTAGGTAAGTTTTTCATAATGAGCTAGTATGAGGTGCACACTAGCTCATTATGCCTTTTGCCTTACAGGGGTATAAGAAGAAAAAATGTGTCAGCGGGTTTACAACCGCTATAAGCTTATTGTAGCCAGGATCATTAAAATAATAATTCTGATTGCTTATTGAAGGCCTATTCTTGGTAAATTACCCTTTACTTATAAATACAAGCATTTTATTATTTAAGAAATCCACAATAGGAATTACTTTATGGAAACCACTCTAGAGGTCTCTGTCTGTCTGTCTGTCTCTCCAAATGGTTTCTTGGTTCGTGTACACCGTTTCCACTCAAGTGTATAACCATATGATGTCTCCAAATGGTTTTCTCGGTTCTTGTACCTTGTGTACCACTCAAATAACCGTATGATGTCTCCAAATGGTGTCTCTCTTCTTGTACCTTGTGTACCACTCAATCATATAACCGTATGATGTCTCCAAATGGTGTCTCTCTTCTTGTACCTTGTGTACCACTCAATCATATAACCATATGATGTCTCCAAATGGTGTCTCTCTTCTTGTACCTTGTGTCCACTCAATCAAATAACCGTATGATGTCTCCAAATGGTTTCTCGGTTCTTGTACCTTTGTGTCCAGTCAATCATATAATTGTATGATGTCTCTGTAATGGAACGTCCCACACTCCGCTTGAGTGCTTCTGTCATATACCGCTTCCTATCAGTCTGGATATAGAGATCAGATATTCCAGCTTTCCTCAACAAACAACGAGACGAGACGTGTTTGTGTGCTAAACATGGAGTCTTTAATAGAACAAAGAATGCAACATTATATATATAGAGATATGACCTTTCAGAGTAGACGTCTCGTCTCCGCTCACCTGCTATACAATACACATTGTCATAAGTGTAAACACAGGACATCTTCACACAATAGCGGGGTCAATTAGCACAGAGAATAGACAGATGGCTGGAGGTAATGGCATTAGCATCTAACAGTATGAATGAGTCACTCTTACAATTAACCCGTTGAGTTCAGTATCAACAACCAGTAAATAGTTCCTTACAGAAATCCTGGCATATATTGTGGATAATAACTACATAATAATCCCATCTCAGGTAGTCCAAGATATAATTTCTCAGTCATCCTCTGCCCCTAGTGGACATAGGATGATTTTAGACATAAGAGTGTCCTAGTCTGTCATGCCTCGTACACACGACCGATTTCCTCGGCAGAATCCAGCAAGAAACTTGTTGGGAGACGTGTTTTGCCGAGGAAACCGGTCGTGTGTACATTTTTCGACAAAGAAACTGTTGAGAAACTCGACGAGCCAAAAAGAGAGCGTGTTCTCTTTTTTTCTTCGATGGTATTGGAGAAAATTGGCTCGTCAAGTTCCTCGACAGCCGAACAAGGAACTCGATGAGGAAAACGACAGTTTCGCCCGACGAGTTCCTCGGTCGTGTGTACGAGGCCTCACAGTCTCCATATGGATTCTCGGTTCTTGTACCTTGTGTCCACTCAATCATATAACCATATAATGTCTCCAAATGGTTTCTTCTCGGTTCTTGTACCTTGTGTCCACTCAATCATATAACCGTATAATGTCTCCAAATGGTTTCTTCTCTTCTTGTACCTTGTGTTCACTCAATCATATAACCGTATAATGTCTCCAAATGGTTTCTTCTCTTCTTGTACCTTGTCTACCACCCCATCATAAGACCATCTTACGTTCAGCATCACTTTTTGTATATCTTGTGTATGACGTCTGTCTGTCCCGTGCAATGTCTGTCTGTCTCTTACGTACAGGAGTCACGTTGGCCGACCTGACTGGCAGGAGGAAGGGAAAACTCCAGTGGTTAATGCATCCTAACCATTCCTCAGATGCCCACAGTAATTCTATGGCTTGTGTACTCTGTGATTTGTGGCCTTTGACCAGTGTGTGGTGTCTTTCCATTGGTTTTTCACAAACCGTCTTCCCTATGTAGTTTGTGATCCCTACCATAATCTGTGACGTGGTGTATTGCCGAATAGCTCTAGATTTTAGATGTAGTCATGGGGAAAAAATAAGGAAATGAATATGAGAGTAACCAGAGCAGATAGAGCTTGGATTAATATGTTTAGTGGTGGACAATGGTGGGTGGGACTTCTTAGCTTGGCTTTGGTATGAAACATGGGGAAGACATTTGAGTTTAGGTGGGTGAATCTTGCCATCAGAAGCCAGAGAAGACATTGCAAGCCTGCATTTAATACAACTAGTCATCAAGCTTTCTTAAAGTGTAAGTAAACCCCTCCCTATCGTTTTCAGCCAAGGAAGCAACCATCTTTGCCTCCATTTAATCTACAACTGCCATGATGCTGCACATGTGATCAGTTATGACACCCGCCATTGGACAGTTTGGTTTAGAGCACAACCAATGGGAGTGTTACATTTCCGTCATGTGCCATAAATGAAACGGTTTTGTGGATGGGTTTACTTCCATTTTTAAACTAAAATAACAGCTTTGGGTTGACCTGATTTTATAATTATGGATAAACATAAAGTAAACCTGAGAGTTAGGGCTCAGCCTTTCAACCTTGAAATAATGTTCTGGCCTCGGAGAACCCCTGTAAAAAAATACTGTTTCTAGAACTCATGATACGTTAGTGTGATGGTCAGTGAGAATAATGTTCCTTACATTGGTGATCAGTGGGAAGAATGTCCCTTACATTGGTGATCAGTGAGAAGAATGTCCCTTACATTGGTGATCAGTGAGAATAATGTTCCTTACATTGGTGATCAGTGGGAAGAATGTCCCTTACATTGGTGATCAGTGGGAAGAATGTCCCTTACATTGGTGATCAGTGAGAAGAATGTCCCTTACATTGGTGATCAGTGAGAAGAATGTCCCTTACATTGGTGATCAGTGAGAATAATGTTCCTTACATTGGTGATCAGTGGGAAGAATGTCCCTTACATTGGTGATCAGTGGGAAGAATGTCCCTTACATTGGTGATCAGTGGGAAGAATGTCCCTTACATTGGTGATCAGTGAGAAGAATGTCCCTTACATTGGTGATCAGTGAGAAGAATGTCCCTTACATTGGTGATCAGTGAGAAGAATGTTCCTTACATTGGTGATCAGTGAGAAGAATGTCCCTTACATTGGTGATCAGTGAAAAGAATGTCCCTTACATTGGTGATCAGTGGGAAGAATGTCCCTTACATTGGTGATCAGTGAGAAGAATGTCCCTTACATTGGTGATCAGTGGGAAGAATGTTCCTTACATTGGTGATCAGTGGGAAGAATGTCCCTTACATTGGTGATCAGTGGGAAGAATGTCCCTTACATTGGTGATCAGTGAGAAGAATGTCCCTTACATTGGTGATCAGTGGGAAGAATGTCCCTTACATTGGTGATCAGTGGGAAGAATGTCCCTTACATTGGTGATCAGTGGGAAGAATGTCCCTTACATTGGTGATCAGTGGGAAGAATGTCCCTTACATTGGTGATCAGTGAGAAGAATGTCCCTTACATTGGTGATCAGTGAGAAGAATGTCCCTTACATTGGTGATCAGTGAGAAGAATGTTCCTTACATTGGTGATCAGTGAGAAGAATGTCCCTTACATTGGTGATCAGTGAAAAGAATGTCCCTTACATTGGTGATCAGTGGGAAGAATGTCCCTTACATTGGTGATCAGTGGGAAGAATGTCCCTTACATTGGTGATCAGTGAGAAGAATGTCCCTTACATTGGTGATCAGTGAGAAGAATGTCCCTTACATTGGTGATCAGTGGGAAGAATGTCCCTTACATTGGTGATCAGTGGGAAGAATGTCCCTTACATTGGTGATCAGTGGGAAGAATGTCCCTTACATTGGTGATCAGTGAGAAGAATGTCCCTTACATTGGTGATCAGTGAGAAGAATGTCCCTTACATTGGTGATCAGTGAGAAGAATGTTCCTTACATTGGTGATCAGTGAGAAGAATGTCCCTTACATTGGTGATCAGTGAAAAGAATGTCCCTTACATTGGTGATCAGTGGGAAGAATGTCCCTTACATTGGTGATCAGTGAGAAGAATGTCCCTTACATTGGTGATCAGTGGGAAGAATGTTCCTTACATTGGTGATCAGTGGGAAGAATGTCCCTTACATTGGTGATCAGTGGGAAGAATGTCCCTTACATTGGTGATCAGTGAGAAGAATGTCCCTTACATTGGTGATCAGTGGGAAGAATGTTCCTTACATTGGTGATCAGTGAGAAGAATGTCCCTTACATTGGTGATCAGTGAGAAGAATGTTCCTTACATTGGTGATCAGTGGGAAGAATGTCCCTTACATTGGTGATCAGTGAGAAGAATGTCCCTTACATTGGTGATCAGTGAGAAGAATGTCCCTTACATTGGTGATCAGTGAGAAGAATGTCCCTTACATTGGTGATCAGTGAGAAGAATGTTCCTTACATTGGTGATCAGTGGGAAGAATGTTCCTTACATTGGTGATCAGTGGGAAGAATGTCCCTTACATTGGTGATCAGTGAGAAGAATGTCCCTTACATTGGTGATCAGTGAGAAGAATGTTCCTTACATTGGTGATCAGTGAGAAGAATGTCCCTTACATTGGTGATCAGTGGGAAGAATGTTCCTTACATTGGTGATCAGTGGGAAGAATGTCCCTTACATTGGTGATCTGTGAGAAGAATGTCCCTTACATTGGTGATCAGTGAGAAGAATGTTCCTTACATTGGTGATCAGTGGGAAGAATGTCCCTTACATTGGTGATCAGTGGGAAGAATGTCCCTTACATTGGTGATCAGTGGGAAGAATGTTCCTTACATTGGTGATCAGTAAGAAAAATGTTCCTTACATTGGTGATCAGTGGTTCCAAAGTAGAAAGTTCAAAAGAAGGACAGCTATGGAGGAACAAAGGGCAGCAAGTTTTAGTTCTAAAATTGGGACTCCAGAAGAGGAATAGGTGTAGAGGAAGATGATAAAAAGTGCTTTAGTTCTAAAGTAGGGACTCCTAAAGAAGAATAGTTGTGGCAAAACGAGGGACAAAGGGCTTTGGTTTTAAGTAGGGACTCCAAACAAATTAATGGAGGAAGGGAGGGGGCAGAGTGCTTTGGTTGCAAACCAAAGAGTTCAAAAGAGGTACAGCTGTGGAGGAAAAAGGGGCAGCAAGCGTTGGGTTCTAAAATAGGGACTTCTAGAGAGGAATAAATGTGGAGGAATGAGGGGTAGAGGGCATTGGTCCCAATGTAGGGACTCCAAAATAGCAATAGTTGTGGAGGAACAAGGCACAAATGGGCTTTACCTCCAAAGCAGGGACTCCAAACGAGGGACAGTTATGGAAGAAGGGGGTACAGGAGGTCTTGGCTCCAAAATAGAGACTTCAAGAGAGAGACAGTTGTGGGGGAAAGAGGGGTAGCAAGTTTTAGTTCCAAAAGATGGACAGTTATGGAGGAAGGGGAGGGCAGAGTGCTTTGGTTGCAAAGCAAAGACTTCAAAAGAGGTACAGCTGTGGGGGCAAAAAAGGGGCAGCAAGCTTTGGGTTCTAAAATAGGGACATTTTTAAGAGAGGAATACATGTGGAGGAATGAGGGGTAGAGGGCATTGATCCCAATGTAGGGACTCCAAAAGAGGAATAGTTGTGGAGGAACAAGGGGGAAAAGGGCTTTAGCTCCAAAGCAGGGACTCCAAAAGAGGGACAGTTATGGAAGAAGGAGGGTCAAAGGGCTTTGATTCCAAAGTAGAGACTTCAAAAGAGGGACGGGTATGGAAGAAGGCGTGTCAAAGGGCTTTGATTCCAAAGTAGAGACTTCAAAAGAGGGACGGTTATGGAAGAAGGCGGGTCAAAGGGCTTTGATTCCAAAGTAGAGACTTCAAAAGAGGGACAGTTATGGAAGAAGGGGGTACAGGAGGTTTTGGCTCCAAAATACAGAGTTCGCGAGAGAGAGAGAGAGAGACCGTTGTGGGGGAAAGAGGGGCAGCAAGTTTTAGTTCCAAAAAAGGGACTCCAAGAGAGGAATAGTTGTGGACGAACAAGCTTCAGGTTGCTTTGGTTCCAAAGCAGGGACTCTAAAAGAGGAATAGTTGTGGACGAACAAGCTTCAGGTTGCTTTGGTTCCAAAGCAGGGACTCTAAAAGAGGAATAGTTGTGGGGGAACGAGGGACGAAAGGCTTTGGTTCCAAAGCAGAGACTTCAAAAGAGGGACAATTGTGAAAGGTAAAAAGGGGCAGCAAGCTTTGGGTTCTAGGGAGGAATAAATGTGGAGGAATGAGGGGACAGAGGGTATTGGTCCCAATGTAGGGACTTCAAAAGAGGAATAGTTGTGGAGGAACGGGGGACAAATAGGCTTCAGTTCCAAAGCAGGGACTCCAAAAGAGGCACAATTATGGAAGGAGGGACAAAGGGCTTTGGTTCCAAAGTAGAGACTTCAAAAGAGGGACAGTTGTGGAGAAGAAAGAGGCAGCGAACAGTCTCTCTTATGGTGCCCTCTCCTGCTCCAGACCCCATAGCAGCCAAGACCAAGTTGTCTGGGTTGGGTTGGGTTTGGTCATGGCTTAGAGACGCATCATCAAAGATAGGTAGGTCTCCTGGATGCATAAGAAATTTGCCAAGTTTGTTTTTCTTACAAGGCATATACACATTTCGGAATATTTCTGAACACTTCATGTATGTATGTAATATTAATTGGCGCTGTTTTCTTTCCCCTCTTGTAGCGAGCCTTCCTGCCAGCGAGACCACCTCACTCAACACCGAGAATATAGACGATGAGCACAGCAACTGCTGCACCCTGTGCCTGTAAGTCTTTTTACACTGTTTTGTTCCTCGCTAAATTATTCTCGTTCTTTCACTCTACCACAGTGGTTCTCAACCTGGGGTCACCAAATCCTGGGCTGTTCCTGAAGCCTGTACCACTCTCCCAGGCTTTTCGCGGCTGCCCAGCAGGGCTGTCCCTGGAGCCTGTGGAAGCCCAGCTTGGCTGTTCCTGGAGCCTGCGGCCGCCCACTTAGCCTCTTCACAGCCACCCATTCCGTTCATGACATGGGTGGGGGGCAGAGACTAGAGGTCAGAGGGACTGTAGACACTAGAGAGAGAGATTGGGGAAAATAACAGGAAATTAGGATAGAGGTAGATAAAAGGGAAAGAAAGAAGAACAAAAAGAGAGAGGTACTTCCTAAATGTACCATAAGGGGTTTTAATATTGTACGAGTGGAAGGGACTCAGGGAGCGCTAAATGTCCGTGGGTTAGGGGGCAAATTACTTGGGTGCTGACAACCCACACCATGAAAATAATTTTACTGTTAGGGGTCCCCACAACTTGGGAAATTCTATTAAGGGGTCACGGCACTAGAAGGTCGAGGACCACTGCTCTACCATATAATGCTCAAAATACATTAGTATATCAGAGAACGTAGTATAGAGCGCAACATGTAGAGCAAGCCCTCCTGTCTCCTCTGGATCACTACCCCGTTATGCACTTTACAACTAACCACACAAAACTATGCTTCATATTTTGAGCCTCTTTTTCCGGTAGAACTGTATAACTATTGTGATAACCCATGTGGACCAGCTATTTACCTAATTCAGGGCTTTTTTTCTGGGGGAACTTGGGGGAACTCAGTTCCACCACCTTTGGCTCAGACCCTTTGGTGCCTGCTCACCACAATCACTTGTAAACACAGTCTGGTTTCTGTGTTTACAAGTGACAGCTTTGTAACCCCCTGAACTCTGCACTCTGTATGTAATGCAATTCTGGTATTTAATGCCCCTTTAAGACCCTTCTACTGTTTGTGAAATCTGAACGGGTCGTGGTTGAGTTCCTGTACCTATTTTCTGAGAAAAAAAGCTCTGACCTAATTTCTTCTTTTTGATTTTATGTTTATAACTGTTTTTTTTAAGACATTTTGATATTAATAAATTTACCCAGTTTTCATACTATTTGTACCGTGTGCCTTTAAAGTCCACTTCACTAGTTTCCAACCAATTCCTATCAGAGAACGTACGTTTAAAGTGGACCTGTCATTTTTCTAAGAGCACTGAGATCAGAGTTCCCAGTCTCTGTGCTGACCCTCTTCCGCCCCCTACAGGAGGGAGGAGAAAGCCAAATCCTCTGTCCAGCAGAAGCCGGGAGGCAGGTTACAGGCTGGGGAAATGGGAGGTTACAGCCTGGGGAAAGGGGCGGCTACAGCCTGGGGAAAGGGGAGGTTACAGCCTGGTGAAAGGGGTCGTTGCAGACTGGGGCCGGGTGGTTACATGATAGGAAAGGGAGGTTACAGGCTGGGGTAGGGAGGTTACAGGCTGGGGAAGGGGGGTTACAGGCTGGGGCAGGGAGGTTACAGGCTGGGAAAGGGGTGGTTACAGGGTGGGAAAACGGGAGGTTACAGGCTGGGGAAAGGGGCCGTTGCAGTCTGGGGCAGGGGGGTTACAGGCTGGGGAAAGGGGAGGGTACAGACTGGGGCAGGGAGATTACAGGCTGGGGCAGGGAGATTACAGGCTGGGGCAGGGAGGTTACAGGCTGGGGCAGGGAGATTACAGGCTGGGGCAGGGAGATTACAGGCTGGGGCAGGGAGGCTACAGGCTGGGGCAGGGAGATTACAGGCTGGGGCAGGGAGATTACAGGCTGGGGCAGGGAGGTTACAGGCTGGGGAAAGGGGAGGGTACAGACTGGGGCAGGGAGATTACAGGCTGGTTCAGGGAGATTACAGGCTGGGGCAGGGAGGTTACAGGCTGGGGCAGGGAGGTTACAGGCTGGGGCAGGGAGGTTACAGGCTGGGGCAGGGAGGTTACAGGCTGGTGAAGGGAGGTTACAGGCTGGTGAAGGGAGGTTACAGGCTGGGGCAGGGAGATTACAGGCTGGGGCAGGGAGGTTACAGGCTGGGGCAGGGAGGTTACAGGCTGGGGCAGGGAGGTTACAGGCTGGGGCAGGGAGATTACAGGCTGGGGCAGGGAGGTTACAGGCTGGGGAAAGGGGAGGGTACAGGCTGGGGCAGGGAGATTACAGGCTGGGGCAGGGAGGTTACAGGCTGGGGCTGGGGGGTTAAAGGCTGGGACAGGGTGGTTACAGGCTGGGGAAAGGGGAGGGTACAGGCTGGGGAAAGGGGAGGGTACAGACTGGGGCAGGGTGGTTACAGGCTGGGGAAGGGAGGTTACAGGCCGGGGCAGGGAGGATACAGGCTGGGGAAAGGGGTGGTTACAGGCTGGGGCAGGGCGGTTACAGGCTGGGGCAGGGTGGTTACAGTCTGGGGAAGGGGGGTTACAGACTGGGGCAGGGAGGTTACAGGCTGGGAAAGGGGTGGTTACAGGGTGGGAAAACGGGAGGTTACAGGCTGGGGAAAGGGGCCGTTGCAGTCTGGGGCAGGGGGGTTACAGGCTGGGGAAAGGGGAGGGTACAGACTGGGGCAGGGAGATTACAGGCTGGGGCAGGGAGATTACAGGCTGGGGCAGGGAGGTTACAGGCTGGGGCAGGGAGATTACAGGCTGGGGCAGGGAGATTACAGGCTGGGGCAGGGAGATTACAGGCTGGGGCAGGGAGGCTACAGGCTGGGGCAGGGAGATTACAGGCTGGGGCAGGGAGATTACAGGCTGGGGCAGGGAGATTACAGGCTGGGGCAGGGAGGTTACAGGCTGGGGAAAGGGGAGGGTACAGACTGGGGCAGGGAGATTACAGGCTGGGGCAGGGAGATTACAGGCTGGGGCAGGGAGGTTACAGGCTGGGGCAGGGAGGTTACAGGCTGGGGCAGGGAGGTTACAGGCTGGGGAAGGGAGGTTACAGGCTGGGGCAGGGAGGTTACAGGCTGGGGCAGGGAGATTACAGGCTGGGGCAGGAAGGTTACAGGCTGGGGCAGGGAGGTTACAGGCCTGGGGCAGGGAGGTTACAGGCTGGGGCAGGGAGGTTACAGGCTGGGGAAAGGGGAGGGTACAGGCTGGGGCAGGGAGATTACAGGCTGGGGAAAGGGGAGGGTACAGGCTGGGGCAGGGAGATTACAGGCTGGGGCAGGGAGGTTACAGGCTGGGGCTGGGGGGTTAAAGGCTGGGACAGGGTGGTTACAGGCTGGGGAAAGGGGAGGGTACAGGCTGGGGAAAGGGGAGGGTACAGACTGGGGCAGGGTGGTTACAGGCTGGGGAAGGGAGGTTACAGGCCGGGGCAGGGAGGATACAGGCTGGGGAAAGGGGTGGTTACAGGCTGGGGCAGGGCGGTTACAGGCTGGGGCAGGGTGGTTACAGGCTGGGGAAGGGGGGTTACAGACTGGGGCAGGGAGGTTAAAGGCTGGGGCAGGGGATTACAGACTCCTCTGTCCATCAGAAGCCAGCCGCTGCTCCTTCTGACAGGAGTGACATTGCAGCTACTCCTGCCAGAGAAGAGTGGCCCTGGCAGCCAAAAGCCAGTGCATTTACCCAACATAGCACCCCCTCCACGTTTTCCATGCCCTGACCATGGGCCCCCTATGCACCTGGGGCCCCTGGGCAGTGCCCAATAATTAAGACAGCCCCTGGAAGGAGTACTAATGATCATTTCCTAGTCTGTCCAGAGCTGTCCAGAGAAGGTGATGACCATTTGTTTTCTCCGGTGCCCTGAATGGAGATTCCCTCCACTTGGATATTTGAATGTGGCTTTGACAGTTGGAAGGTGAAATAGATGGATCCTCAGGGGTGGGCTTTGCTCAATTTATGTATCTGAAATAAGTTTTGGGTGTTTCCTTAATAACATCTTATTTTCTTTTTTGCTTGTGCAGGAGTAAGTTGTCACAGACTGGCTGCTGGTAAGTACAAAATAATTATGATAAATAATTGTTATGTTGGGTCATCTGTAATTGAAAATATATAATCTCAGATTATTAATTAAAGAAAGTTATTTTATTTTTTTACAAAAGTTACAATTTTTTTACTTGACTTGTTACCACCGTTGAGGTTAATCTCCATGGCAGATCTAAAAACACAACACAACTAGAGTAACTAACTGAATTTGACTTGATTGTAGCCTTTTGTAGTTCTCTGCACATTGGAACTCTTACTGCATGAGGGTGGCAGCAATAGAAATCAAGCAAGTGTGTGTATTTAATTATACTGAAAGGAACATGCTGATAGGAGGAGAGGTCAGTGTGCTGAGGTCATAACATGCTGTTGCTCCTTAACTTTCCAGTTACAATCTGGGGGAAGATGGGGTTACAGGTTGAGACAGGGGCGTTACAGGCTGGGGGAAGGGGCGGCTACAGGCTAAGGTGGGGGGGGGGGGTTACAGGCTTTGGCATGAATGAATGAAAACTTATATAGCGCAGCACATGCGAAGTAAATCGCCTCTGGGCGCTTGTTCTTCCTGTCTCCTTTGAGGATATGTCCGATCGGGAGTTTGATCCAATGGTGTGTACACACCATCGGATCAAATTCCCCGCCGCTGGACGGCGCGGTGACGCGGCGGTGACGTTGACGCCGCCACGTCACCGCTACGTCACCGCACCAGGAAGTAAAACACTTCCGCGCATGCGCCGAATCCATTCGGCGGCGGCGCGGCGGCGGTGGGGGACGACATGTCTGCTGGTAAGTGTACTAACCAGCAGACATGTCGGGCGGACAGATTCCCACCGGATAGATTTCAAAGCATGCTTTGAAATCTGTCGGGTGGAGAAATCTGTCCGCTAGCCCATACACACGAGCGGAGATGTCTGCTGAAACGGTCCCCTCGTGTGTACGAGGCCTTAATCTTTCTCCTGAAGACTAAGTGGTTTTCCTCCAGCCGAATGCTGGCTGGTAAGGCGTTCCATAGTCTGGGACCTTGGACAGCGAATCTCCTGTCTCCTTTGGACTTGTATCTGGCTTTCGGTATCTGAAGCCGATTTTGATTGGTGGATCGTAGAATACGATTGGGATTGTGAACTTTTATTTTTTCGCATAGATAATGGGGAGCATTCCCATGGATACATCTATGCGTTAGACAGAGAGCTTTAAAGGTGATTCTGTCTTTAACTGAGATCCCTTCACTGGTAGCCAGTGAAGGGATCTCAGTGAAGGTGAGATTGATTCCCAGGGTTTTTTCCCAGTCACAAGTCTGGCGGCCGTATTTTGAACGACTTGAAGACAAGCGATTTGGTACTTGGGGAGTCCGAGGTAAAGGGCATTTGCATAGTCCAGTCTGGAGTTTACAATCGCTCCCACCACGACCGCTATGTCTTTCTTGGGAATAAAAGGAGTGAGTCTGCGTAGTAGGCGCAGCAGATGGTGAGATCCGCTGACTACTGACCCTATTTGTGCGTCCATTGTCATGTCGGAGTCAAAGATGACCCCAAGACTTTTGACTTTGGCGCTAGGGGTGATGATTTTGCCCAGGATGGGCGGGGGGATCCAGGTTGTTGCCGATTGATTCCTACACTTGGCGTGAAACAGAAGAAGTTCTGTTTTCACTCCGTTGAGTTTGAGATAACTCTTTGTCATCCAGTCCTCTATCAAAGAGAGACAAGTCTCTAGATTGAGGTGGTGATCCTTTTTATTGCAAATGCGGAAGTACAATTGCGTGTCGTCTGCATATGAGTGATATAGCAGTTTTTGGCTGCTGATGATTTCGAAAAGAGGACGCACATAGATGTTGAATAACATCGGCGACAGGGGAGATCCTTGAGGGACCCCGCACGATAATGTGCGTTTTTCAGAAGTGAAGGGTCCTAGCTTCACTATTTGCGATCGGTTTTCCAAAAAAGAGGAGAACCAGGATAGATCGGTTTCTGCGACTTTGGCTATTTTGGCCAGTCGAGTCAATAACAGCTTGTGATCTACTGTATCAAAGGCTGCGCTTAGGTCCAGCAGAACCAGAAGAGAAGATTCTCCTTCGTCTGTGGCCTCGAGAACGTCGTCCCATATCTTAAGCAATGCTGTTTCCGTCCCGTGTCCGGGACGGAATCCTGATTGAAATGGGTCGAGTAAGTTGTGGGTATCTAGATGCTGTTGCAGCTGCTGTACCACTGCTTTTTCCATTACCTTGGAGAGAACATTTAGGCCTGTTATGGGGCGCCAGTTGAGTGGATCCTTAGGATCCAGGGTGGCTTTCTTCAAGATAGGTTGAATGAAGCCCTCCTTCAGCTGGGAGGGCATTATGCCCTCCCTGAAGGATTGGTTGATAAGCTGCGTGACAGGAGGTGCCAGGATGTCGGCGCATTCTTTCAGCAGTTTGGTGGGAATAATATCATTTGGCGCAGTGCTATTGCGCAGAGTGCCGATGATATTTTTTGTGGTCTGAATGGAGATGGGTTCCAGCGTGAACTCACCTAACTGTGGTGAATTACTGCCGGTGCTGTGTAAATAACTACGGGGGGGGGGCTAGGAGAGAAATTGTTTTGCTAAATGCTTTGCCGGATTGCCTCAATTTTGTTAATGAAGCAATCCGATAACTCATCGCAAAATTCTTGTGTATCCAAGTTGGGGGCTTCAAGACATCCTGGATTCATGGTCTGAATGACCAGCTTGAAGAGTTCGCGGGGGCGGTTTAGGGCACCGTTGATAGCCTCAGAAAAATAGTTTTTCTTGGCTTCCAAGATTTGCTTGTAGTATTTTCTGGTTATTGCCTTGTAGATCGAGAGGTTCTCATCTGAAGAGCTTCTTTTCCAGGCTGCTTCTGCCCTTCTGCGCTCTTGCTTCAGTAACGCCAGCTGGTTGTTGAACCAGCTGGAGTTATTTTTCCTGATCTGGGTCTTTCGTTTCGGCGCTATCAAGTCAGCTGACTGCAATAGTGCTGTGTTTATGGCCTCCAGTGTTTCTTCCGCTGTTTGGTGCGGCTGAATTGTGTTTATTTTTTCCCCTAACGTGGCTTTGAAGAGTTCCGAGTGGAGCTTCTTCTGACATCTAGTCCAGTGTGTTGTCACTGGATTTGATGATTTTGTTAAGGGGGGGAATTCGGAAATAATGAATTTAATTGCATGGTGATCTGTCCATGGCAATGGTTCATTTTCCAAGATTTTTATTTCCAGATCTTGTCTGAAAATCGAGCGTGTGACCTGAAGCATGTGTGGGCCCACATACTAGTTGCTGAAGCCCCAATCCTTCCAGGTGGTCGATGCAGGCGTCGGCAATGGGGTCTTGCGGGGAGTTTTCCCAGAGGTTGAAGTCCCCGAGTAGCAAAAGGTGTTTGCTGTTCAGGGTATAAGTGGAGACAAAGTCCGTCACAAGGATAACTGAATCCTTTGATCCTAGCTTGGTCCAGAGGAAGGCAAAAAAAACCCTGACCACGCTGCGCCAATATGCAGTGGTAGGGAAAAGAAAATCCTTCCTGACCCCTAAAGAGGCGATCGGGTTAAGCCCTGGATCAAGTTTTAAATTAATTTGAGAGGGGGAGATAGGGCAGGGTGGAGCAAGATGGCCGCCGACCTGGCAGCAGGATCCAGGCTGGGGGGTACCAGGCTGAGTGG
Source organism: Rana kukunoris (assembly GCA_029574335.1). Classification (NCBI taxonomy): domain Eukaryota; kingdom Metazoa; phylum Chordata; class Amphibia; order Anura; family Ranidae; genus Rana; species Rana kukunoris. The sequence continues at coordinate 72,541 of JAJQKJ010002168.1, forward strand.
CGCCTGGGGGGCTAAGAAGGATGATCGGGGGGCAGGGGGCTCTACTGGGGTAGGAGGGGGCTTTCTGGCCCGATTAGTGCAATAGTGCCGATTGTTGGGGGGTGGGGATGAAGCCGCGGCCTTTCCTGAATCGCGGCTGCTGCGAATCCCCACCGACCGGCGCGGAGGGAAAAAAAACACCACGCCCGAGGGTAGCGGCGGTTTGTGGGGATGGCTGGCGGGAAGGACGCCCGAGCGAGGGTAGCGGTATGGGGGTGAGGAGAGGGGAAGAGCCGTGGGGATTGGGGGAAGCTACTGTGGCTTGTCCTGAGAAGGACGGCCGCCTGCAGCTCCTAAGGAGTGGCTTACCTGATTGAGGGAGGCAGGGGGGGTCAGGTGAACCGGGGGAAAGCCGTGCAAGTCCTGGAGGGGGGAGAGGAGCTTGTCCCAGTGGCAGGTGGACAGATGACAGGGAGGTGGAAATCCTGCCTGCCTGTCTGTGAGGCCTGGAACCGCACAGTGGGGAGGACCCTGCTATCCCTGAGAGAGTGACTCGTTTGAGAGCGTCCTGCTCTCTCCATGTCTGACTGCACACTGAGGAGAGAAGTTCCAATTCTGGGGGTGCAATAAAACATTTGGCAGGGAGGTTACAGCCTGAGGAAAGGGTGCGGTTACAGCATTTGGACAGGGAGGTTACAGTTTAGGGAAAAGGGTGGTTACAGGCTGGGACAGGGAGTAAAAGGCTGGAGCAGGGTGGTTTCAGGCGGGGAAAAGGGGCAGTTACAGGCTGGGAAAAGGGGAGGTTACAGGCTGGGGAAAGGGGAGGTTACAGGATGGGGAAAAGGGAGGTTACAGGCTGGGGAAAGAGGTGGTTACAGGCTGGGAAAAGGGGAGGTTACAGGCTGGGGAAAGAGGAGGTTACAGGCTGGGGAAAGAGGAGGTTACAGGCTGGGGAAAAGGGAGGTTACAGGCTGGGGCAGGGTGGTTACAGGCTGGGGAAGGGGGGTTACAGGTTGGGGAAAGGGGGGTTACAGGCTGGGGCAGGGAGGTTACAGGCTGGGGAAAGGGGAGGTTACAGGCTGGGTAAAGGGGAGGTTACAGGCTGGGGAAAGGGGAGGTTACAGGCTGGGGAAAGGGGAGGTTACAGGCTGGGGAATGGGGAGGTTACAGGCTGGGGAAAGGGGAGGTTACAGGCTGGGGAAAGGGGAGGTTCCAGGCTGGGGTAGGGAGGTTCCAGGCTGGGGAAAGGGGCAGTTCCAGGGAGGGGAGGGGGGGTTACAGGCTGGGGAAAGGAGAGGTTACAGGCTGGGGAAGGGGGGTTACAGGCTGGGGAAAGGGGAGGTTACAGGCTGGGGAAAGGGGAGGTTACAGGCTGGGGAAAGGGGAGGTTACATGCTGGGGAAAGGGGAGGTTACAGGCTGGGGAAAGGGGAGGTTACAGACTGGGGAAAGGGGAGGTTACAGGCTGGGGAAAGGGGAGGTTACAGACTGGGGAAAGGGGAGGTTACAGGCTGGGGAAAGGGGGGGGGTTACAGACTGGGGAAAGGGGAGGTTACAGGCTGGGAAAAGGGGAGGTTACAGGCTGGGGAAAGGGGAGGTTACAGGCTGGGGAAAGGGGTGGTTACAGGCTGGGGAAAGGGGAGGTTACAGGCTGGGGAAAGGGGGGGTTACAGGCTGGGGAAAGGGGAGGTTACAGGCTGGGGAAAGGGGGGGTTACAGGCTGGGGCAGGGAGGTTACAGGCTTGGGAAAGGGGGGGTTACAGGCTGGGGAAGGGGGGTCACAGGCTGGGGAAGGGGGGGTTACATGCTGGGAAAGGGGAGGTTACAGGCTGGGGACAGAGGCGGGAATATATGACCAGTTACTGTCTTTGCAGTTATATAGTAATTGAACGCCTGGACGAGATCGCTTAATTTTAAGGATTTAAAATGTGCAGAATGGCGGCCATACTTCAGCACTGCGTGTAATAATTATTATTCATCTTTTACCAGCCGAAAATTGAAGCGATGGAACCGAGCTTTCCGGAGGAAATGTCGGCTGGCGGTCAAGTCGGTCACCTTCTATTGGATGGTTCTGATCCTGGTCTTTCTGAACACGCTGACCATTGCCTCTGAGCATTACCGGCAACCCGACTGGCTGACGCAGATACAAGGTAATAGTGTCTGCAAAGACTATTTCAAAGTAACCAATAAAAAAGGGAGAATGCATCCTAAAAACAACACGTTTCGTAAACGATATCTTCACTTCCTCAGGAGTAGAGGCCTTCCATGTATTGTCTGTAAGAACCCAGCTTGATAATTGGTATAAAAACATTGTTTTACCACCCCCCCAAATGAAAACCTCCGAAGGGTGTCTGATCAGAGAGCTGCCGAAGGGGGGCCCATGACACCCCAACAAGACAATCAGTTGCAGCACATGGCAATGTGGATAAGAATTGAAAAACCATCTATCCATGGGTTACCCACTCCTGACCCCTGAACTCTACACGTTACCCACTCCTGACCCCTGCACTCTATGCCTTCCCCACTCCTGACCCCTGCACTCTACACATTACCCACTCCTGACCCCTGCACTCTATGCCTTACCCACTCCTGACCCCTGTACGCTACACATTACCCACTCCTGACCCCTGCACTGTACATGTTACCCACTCCTGACCCCTGCACTGTACATGTTACCCACTCCTGACCCCTGTACTTTACACGTTACCCACTCCTGACCCCTTGTACTTTACACCTTACCAACTCCTGACCCCTGCAGTCCATGCCTTACCCACTCCTGACCCCTGTACTCTACACATTACCCACTCCTGACCCCTGCACTCTTTGCGTTACCCACTCCTGACCCCTGCAGTCTACACGTTACCCACTCCTGACCCCTGTACTCTACACATTACCCACTCCTGACCCCTGCACTCTACTGTATGTATTACCCACTCCTGACCTCTGAACTATGTACATTACTCACTTCTGACCCTTGCACTCTATACATTACCTACTCCTGACCCACTGAATGTACATTGCCCTCTCCTGACCCCTACGTTCTATACGTTACCCACTCCTGACCTATAAACTATGCACTTAGCCACTCCTGACCCCTGCACTTTGTACGTTACCCACTCCTGACCCCTGAACTATATACATTACTCACTCCTGTGCATTCTATAAGTTACCCACTCCTGACCTCTAAACTTCTGTATGTACTTACTCACTTCTGACCCCTGTACTCCTGACTCCTGCACTTTGTACATTACCCACTCCTGACCCCTGCATTCTATGCATTACCCACTCCTGACCTCTAAACTGTGTACTTACCCACTCATGACTCTGCCCCTGAACTATGTACATTACATACTCCTGACCTCTGCACTCTGTGCATTACCCACTTCAGACACCTGAAATATGTACATTACACACTCCTGACCCCTGACTTCAACGTGTTACCCACTCCTGACCTCTAAACTCTGCACTTACCCATTCCTGACCCCATACACTCTGTAAATTATCTGCCCCTGAACTGTGTACGTTACCTACTCCTGACCCCATACACCCTGTATATTACATACTCCTGACACCTGGATTTTTTACATTGTATACACCTGATACATGTATTTTGTATGTTGCATATTCTGGACACCTGCACTCTGTATGTTACTTACTCCGACTACCTGCACTCTGTATGTTACATACTCCGACTACCTACCTGTATGGGGCACCATGATTTCTAACAGCGGCCCTTCCATTTTTCCATGCTCTCTTCCAGCCTACGCTAATAAGGTGTTGCTATCTCTCTTCACCGTGGAAATGCTCCTCAAGTTATACAGTCTGGGGTTCCATGCCTACTTTGTGTCGTTCTTCAATCGCTTTGACTGCTTTGTGGTGTGTGGGGGAATCTTGGAGACTGTCCTGGTGGAGTTCCATATCATGTACCCCCTGGGGATCTCCGTCTTGCGCTGCGTCCGGCTTCTCAGGATCTTCAAGGTCACCAGGTCAGTGAGGTTTTCTGTTGAATGGGAACAAGGGCCTCTTAACCCCAACCCTGGACAGTGGTTGTAGGGGGTCAGCGGGTGGGGAGCTTATTCGGAATCTGGAAGCCCCCTTTTAACAAGGGGGGCCCCAGACTTCTGCCCCCCCCCCATTATGTGAACGAGTATGGGGTACATTGTTCCCCTACCCATTCACCAAGAAAGTGTAAAAAGTGAGTAAAGACACAACAAAAGTTTTTGACAAGTCCTTTATTAAAAAAAATGTAAAAAGCTTCAGCGAGTGGCTCAACCGAGGCATGATGGGTCGATGACATCACAAGGAGGCGGCTGATGACGTCCTCTGCTGACTCCGCCCCTTAGTTATTTAAGAACTGTCAGACCGCCGGAGCCTTCACCTACACTGGAGTTTTTTTTTGTTTTGTTTTTTGTGTAGAGGTACTATGTACCCCATACAGCGAATGGGTAGAGGTACTATGTACCCCATACGGCGAATGGGTAGAGGTACTATGTACCCCATACGCGAACGGGTAGAGGTACTATGTACCCCATACGGCGAACGGGTAGAGGTACTATGTACCCAATACTCATTCGCATAGGGGGCCGAAATCTGGGGCCCCCTTGTTAAAGGGGACTTCTAGATTCCGATAAGCCCCCCCCCCTCCTCGCAGAACCCTGCAACCACTGCCCAGGGTTGTGGGGAAGAGGCCCTTGTCCCCATCAACACGGGGACAAGGTGCTTTGGGCAGGGAACAGAGCCCCTGTCACTGGGAGGAATAGTGTACCATCACTGGTATCAGTGGGAGGAATATGCTCCATATCAGTGGATGTAATAATTGCCAAAGGACCGGATAAAGGCAGGCAAAGGGCCACAGTTTGGAGACCACTCACTGCCCTTTGATCAATCAAGACATATATCCAATCCCAACTGACATGTCTTGATTGCGGAATGAGACCCGTAGTGCCCTATGGGTCTGTGTTAAGGGGGGGGGGAGAATTCAAAACCCATCTGTGCCAACAAATGACGGGTAACACAAGCCTTATATGATCTGGTGTGGTGTAGCATGTTTATGTAGCTATAGTGCACGATAATGTATGTATTTCATAAGGAACATGGTGTGTCACATCACCTGGCATCCTTCTCTCTCTTTCCCACCTTCCCATCACTGTCCTCTCCAACACACAGACACTGGGCATCGCTAAGTAACCTGGTCGCCTCCCTGCTGAACTCCATGAAATCCATTGCTTCTTTACTGCTGCTTCTCTTCCTCTTCATCATCATCTTCTCCTTGCTTGGGATGCAGCTCTTCGGAGGAAAATTCAACTTCGACGAGACCCAGACCAAAAGGAGCACCTTTGACACGTTCCCTCAGGCGCTGCTCTGCGTCTTCCAGGTGACCAATTTTTGACTTTTGGATTGGCTCTTTGTGGGCAGGGATCCCATGTACAGTTTATTGGTATAAGGCTACAGTATATGTAAAAAGTATAGAAACCACTGATTGGTCTACAATAAATTCATAAAGGTTCAACTTAGCTGCTCTGGGTTACAACACCTTTCTACTTTTTCACAGTAGAGGTTGTTTACGAAAACTGGGAACAACTGTGGAGGAGTTTCTCCAAATTTCCAGATTTTGTGTTTCATTTGAAAGATGAAATCTGGTTGGTTGTCCATTTTTCTATTTGGATTGTACTGTAGGTTTAGCCCCTTTCCCCACCATGGATTTGACATGTTCTCCCCCCAAGCACTGCCTAATGTCTTCCAGGTGACCATTCTTGAGTTTTGGATTGGGTTTCATGGGCACGGATCCCATTTGAAGTTTAATTGAACAAAAATATTATATGTAGTAAACCATAACAACCAATCAGAAACCAGTCTCTCTAGTCTGTCTCCGGTAATTCCATGAAGGTTCAGCTTGGTTACTCTAGGTTATCGCACCTTTCCTCTTACCCAGTTGGGATCCGTCACGAAAAATTAACAACTGTGGAGGAGTTTCTCAAAATTTCCAGATTTCATGTTTCATTTGAAAGATGAAATCTGGTTGGTTGCTCATTTTTTATATGGATTGTATTGTGTAATTACATATGGATCTAGCCCCTTGCCACACCATGGATTTGACACGTTCTCTCTGGAACTGTCCACTGCCTTCCAGGTGACCATTCTTGACCTTTGGATTGAGTTCCTTGAGTAGGGAGTCCATATGCAGTTTAATTGAACAAAAATATTGTATGTAGTAAACCATGACAACCAATCAGTAACTGGTCTCTCTAGTCTGTCTCCAGGAATTCCATGAAGGTTCAGCTTGGTTGCTCTAGATTATCGCACCTTTCCTCAGTAGAGATCCGTTACGAAAAATGAACAACTGTGGAGGAGTTTCTCAAAAAGCCCAGATTTCTTGTTTTCATTTGAAAGATGAAACCTGATTGGTTGTCCATTTTTATATGGATGGTACTGTGTCCATTACACATGGGTTTAGCCCCTTGCCACATTGTGGATTTGAGACATTCTCTCAGGAATTGCCCACAGTCTTCCAGATGACCATTCTTGACTTTTGGATTGTGTTTCATTGGCAGGGATCCCATATGAAGTACATGGCTATGGTGTGTATTAGGCCCTAGTAGGCCATATATGGATTGTAGTGTGGTAATTACATATGGATTTAGCCCCTTACTACTTCATGGATTTGACACGTTGTTTTGGGAACTGCCTGCTGCCTTCAGATGACCATTCTTGACTTTTGAACTGGGTTTCATTGGCAGGGATCCCATATGAAGTACATGGCTATGGTGTGTATTAGGCCATACTAGGCCATATATGAATTGTAGTGTAGTAATTACATATGGGTTTAGCCCCTTGCCACGTCTTGGATTCGACACGTTGTTTTGGGAACTGCCTGCTGCCTTCAGATGACCATTCTTGACTTTTGAACTGGGTTTCATGGCCAGGGATCCCATATACAGTACAAAGCTATGGTGTGTATTAGGCCGTAGTAGGCCATCTATGGATTGTAGTGTGGTGATTACATATGGGTTTAGCCCCTTGCCACAGCGTTGATTTGAGACGTTCTCTCAGGAACTGCCCACAGTCTTCCAGGTGACCATTCTTGACTTTTGGATTGAGTTTCATTGGCAGGGTTCTAATGTACAGAACAAAGCTATGGTGTGTATTAGGCCATACTAGGCCATATATGAATTATAGTGTAGTAATTACGTATGGGTTTAGCCCCTTGCCACGTCTTGGATTCGACACGTTGTTTTGGGAACTGCCTGCTGCCTTAAGATGACCATTCTTGACTTTTGAACTGGGTTTCATGGCCAGAGATCCCATATACAGTACAAAGCTATGGTGTGTATTAGGCCGTAGTAGGCCATCTATGGATTGTAGTGTGGTGATTACATATGGGTTTAGCCCCTTGCCACAGCGTTGATTTGAGACGTTCTCTCAGGAAGTGCCCACAGTATTCCAGGTGACCATTCTTGACTTTTGGATTGAGTTTCATTGGCAGGGTTCTAATGTACAGAACAAAGCTATGGTGTGTATTAGGCCATACTAGGCCATATATGAATTGTAGTGTAGTAATTACATATGGGTTTAGCCCCTTGCCACGTCTTGGATTCTACACGTTGTTTTGGGAACTGCCTGCTGCCTTCAGATGACCATTCTTGACTTTTGAACTGGGTTTCATGGCCAGGGATCCCATATACAGTACAAAGCTATAGTGTGTATTAGGCCACAGTAGGCCATATATGGATTGTAGTGTGGTAATTACATATGGGTTTAGCCCCGGACGTAACCCTTACGCAAACCGCGTAACTGGCGCATCTACGTTCGTGAATCGGCGTATCTTACTCATTTGCATATTTTATAATGGGAACGCCGAATGCGTCCAGCGTAACTATGCACCCACGGTTCACCGGCGTAGGCAAGTTACGTCGGACGACTGAAGCCATGTTTTTCGGCATATCTAGCTTTGTGAATCGGCGCAAAGATGCGACGGCGCATATTTGTACTTACGTTGGCGTATCTCGAGATACGCCAGCGTAAAGCTTTATGAATCTGTCCCACTGTGTCCAGGGCAGCCGTTCCTTCTGCCCACCCCTTGTCGCAGCCCTGAGAGTAGATACCAAGTAACGTTATTGTATAATACTTTTTTTTTTTTTGCCACTGAATGCTGTTCTTTCATAACCAATCCATTATCTCTAACTTTTTTTCTGTGGTCGATACGCAGATCCTTACCGGAGAGGACTGGAATGCAGTGATGTACGATGGGATCATGGCATATGGGGGACCGTTTTTCCCTGGAATGTTGGTCTGTATATATTTCATCATCCTCTTCATTTGTGGAAACTGTATCCTGCTGTAAGACAATTTTTGGAGCCAGTGATCTCCACCACTGATGACCAATTCTCAAAGCTACCCTGAAACAGAGCTCAGTGCTGGGACGAGGTCCTTTAGAACCCAAGGCAAGAAGGCCAAAGTGCTTCCCCCCATGAGCTGTGAAGTGGCTGCCCCCTTGGCCCAGCCTTGCTTGTAAGCACTGTGGGCCAGATTCTCAGCGGCGTTACGGCGGAGTATCTCAGATACCCCGTCGTATCGCCGTTTTTTTTTCCTCGTATCTATGCGTGTGATGCTTAGCATCACTTTTGCATAGATACGCTGCAACATCCGACAAGTGTAAAACCATTACACTTGCGGATCGTAGGTGTAATGACAACTCCGGCCACTAGGTGGCCTTTACGTTGTTTTCGCATTTGCATATGCAAATGAGGTAGTACGCCGATTCCCGATCGCTTTTACGCCGCCCCGTCGTCGCGTACGTCGTTTTCGTTCGCGTAAGGTTACCCCAGCTTCTATGTGGAGTAACCTTACGAAGTACCGTCGGATGCCGTCGGGTCCCGTCGGATGCCACGTTAAGTATGGCGTCGGGTCAGCGTCAGGCTTTTTCCGTCGCTTACGTCGTTTTACTAACTCGTTCGCGAATAGGGAGTTGCGTAAATGACGCTCACGTCGTTTTGACGTCAGTTTCAACGACGCTTTCCGACGTGAGCTGGAGCATGCTCACTGGGCTTTTTCCCCGGCCGGCGAATGTGCAGTTCATTCGACGCGGGGGCGCGCTTAATTTAAATACAAGCCGCCCCATTTGAATTGCGCGGGTTTACGCTGCGCCATTTACGCGACGCAGGCGAAACCTACGGAGCAAGTGCTTTGAGATTTAAGCACTTGCTCTAGTACGATGTGGCGGCGTAGTGTAACTGGCTTACGCTACGACGCCGGAATTCTTAGAGAATCTGGCCCTGTGTGTCAGGACCACCCACAGCTTTACGTTCAGCCAATCCATCAAGAATTGGCCAAAACTTGAGCCATGGAGGGCCAGCACTACCAATTTGGTGCTCCGCAGTGCAGTGTCCGCACTCAAAACTAACACTGGGTGAAAAAAAAAGTTTGCAAAAAGTAAAGCACACACAAACATGCATGGGGTGTTCACATGATCTGGGCCTTCACCGTGTTTGGGTTCTTGTAAGGGCAATGTTTGCAATCATAGTCCTCCCTCCTTAGGATTGCCACCATTTCCACCATCTCCTCAAAGGACATATTGGTGGCTTTGTACCTCCTGCTCCTGGTTTTTGCTCCCGCCTGGCCTTGCTCCTGGTTTGGCTGCAATAGGGACTGTGTGTGACTGAGCACCGAGTAAACAGGAGATCCCTCAGTGTAATCTGGCAGTGGCGTGGCTGCAGATGGGCATTGGTGAGGCAGTAGATAGGCACTAATCAGGCGGCAATGATGTGCAATGGAGAGGCTGAAGATGGGCACAAATCACACTGCATTTATGGACAACGGAGAGGCTGCAGGTGGGCACTGATCAAGCTGTAATGATGGGCAATAGAGAGGCTGCAGGTGGGCACTGATCAGGCTGCATTAATGGGCAATAGATAGGCTGCAGATGGGCATTAATCAGACTGCATTGATGGGAAATGGAGACTCTGCATATGGACACTGATCAGGCTGCAATGGTGGGTAATAGAGAGGCTGCAGATGGGCACTGATCAGGCTGCATTGATGGGCAATGGAGAGGTTGCAGATGGACAGATGATGCAGATGCTGACAATTGATCAGGCTGCAATTGATGGGCAATGGAGAGGCTGCAGGTGGGCACTGATCAGGCTGCAATAATGGGCAATAAAAAGGCTGCAGATGAGCATTAATCAGACTGCAGTGATGGGCAACGGAGAGGCTGCAGATGGCCACTGATCAAGCTGTAATGATGGGCAATTGAGAGGCTGCAGGTGGGCACTGATCAAGCTGTAATGATGGGCAATGGATAGGCTGCAGGTGGGCACTGATCAGGCTGCATTAATGGGCAATAGAGAGGCTGCAGATGGGCACTAATCAGGCTGCAATGATGTGCAACGGAGAGGCTGCAGATGGCCACTGATCAAGCTGTAATGATGAGCAATTGAGAGGCTGCAGGTGGGCACTGATCAGGCTGCATTAATGGGCAATAGAGAGGCTGCAGATGGGCACTAATCAGGCTGCAATGATGTGCAATGGAGAGGCTGCAGATGGGCACTAATCACACTGCATTTATGGACAACGGAAAGGCTACAGATGGGCACTGATCAAGCTGTAATGATGGGCAATGGAGAGGCTGCAGGTGGGCACTGATCAGGCTGCATTAATGGGCAATAGATAGGCTGCAGATGGGCATTAATCAGACTGCATTGATGGGAAATGGAGAGTCTGCATATGGACACTGATCAGGCTGCAATGGTGGGTAATAGAGAGGCTGCAGATGGGCACTGATCAGGCTGCATTGATGGGCAATGGAGAGGTTGCAGATGGACAATGATCAGGCTGCATTGATGGGCAATGGAGAGGCTGCAGGTGGGCACTGATCAGGCTGCAATAATGGGCAATAAAAAGGCTGCAGATGAGCATTAATCAGACTGCAGTGATGGGCAACGGAGAGGCTGCAGATGGCCAATGATCAGACTGCAGCTGTAATGATGGGCAACGGAGAGGCTGCAGGTGGGCACTGATCAGGCCACTGATCAAGCTGGGCAATGATGGGCAATTGAGAGGCTGCAGGTGGGCATTAATCAGGCTGCATTGATGGGCAATATAGAGGCTGCAGATGGGCATTAATCAGACTGCATTGATGGGCAACGGAGAGGCTGCAGATGGCCACTGATCAAGCTGTAATGATGGGCAATTGAAAGGGTGCAGGTGGGCACTGATCAGGCTGCATTAATGGGCAATAGAGAGGCTGCAGATGGACACTAATCAGGCTGCATTGATGGGCAACGGAGAGGCTGCAGATGGCCACTGATCAAGCTGTAATGATGGGCAATTGAGAGGCTGCAGGTGGGCACTGATCAGGCTGCATTAATGGGCAATAGAGAGGCTGCAGATGGGCACTAATCAGGCTGCAATGATGTGCAATGGAGAGGCTGCAGATGGGCACTAATCACACTGCATTTATGGACAACGGAAAGGCTACAGATGGGCACTGATCAAGCTGTAATGATGGGCAATGGAGAGGCTGCAGGTGGGCACTGATCAGGCTGCATTAATGTGGAATATAGAGGCTGCAGATGGGCATTAATGAGACTGCATTGATGGGAAATAGAGAGTCTGCATGTGGGCACTGATCAGGCTGCAATGATGGGCATTAGAGAGGCTGCAGATGGGCACTGATCAGGTTGCAGTGATGGGCAATGGAGAGGCTGCAGATGGGCACTGATCAGGCTGCATTATTGAGCACTGACACTTATTTTGCTTCAAACGTATTTTTCCTGAATCTTCCCTCTTAAAACATCATCCTTTTCATTTGCGGAACATGTATCCTGCTGTAAGACAATTTTGGGAGAACAGATCTTCACCACTGATAACCAATTCTTAAAGCTACCCTGAAAACAGAGCTCAGTCATGGGACGAGGTCCTTCAGCACCCAAGGCAAGAAGGTGCTGCCCCCATGAGCTGATCGGTCACAGGAGCTGAAGAACGGGGAGAGGTGAGTGTAAACACACCTTCCCCGTTCTTCACAGTGGCAATGCCAGTGATCGTCTGTTCCCTGATATAGGGAATGACGATCACTGACGTCATATGTCCAGCCCCGCCCCCCTACAGTTAGGAAAACATATGAAGTCAGACTTAACCCCTTCAGCGCTCCCTTGTGGTTAACTCCCAAACTGCAATTGTCATTTTCACAGTAATCAGTGCATTTTTATAGCACTTTTTGCTGTGAAAATGACAATGGTCCCAAAAATGTGTCAAAACTGCCGATGTGTCCGCCGTAATGTCGCAGTCACGAAAAAAATCGCTGATCGCCGCCATTAGTGGTAAAAAAAATGTTTTAATAAAAATGTCATAAATCTATCCCCCTATTTTGTAAACGCTATAAATTGTGCGCAAACCAATCAATAAACGCTTATTGCGATTTTTTTTTTTTTTTACCAAAAATAGGTAGAAGAATACGTATCGGCCTAAACTGAGAAAAAAAATGATTTTTTTTGTATATCTTTTTTGGGGATATTTATTATAGTAAAAATATTGATTTTTTTTTTTTCAAAATTGTCGCTCTATTTTTGTTTATAGCGCAAAAAAATAAAAACCTCAGAGGTGATCAAATACCACCAAAAGAAATCTCTATTTGTGGGGAAAAAAGAACGCCAATTTTGTTTGGGAGCCACGTCGCACGACCGCGCAATTGTCAGTTAAATCGACGCAGTGCCGAATCGCAAAAAGGGACACGGTCCTTAACCTGCATAATGGTCCGGGTCTTAAGTGGTTAACCACTTACTGGGCACATAAACCCCCTCCTGCCCAGGTGAAATTTCAGCTTCCGGCACTGCGTCGCTTTAACTGACAATTGCGCGTGGCTCCCAAACAAAATCGACGTCCTTTTTTCCCCACAGGTAGAGCTTTCTTTTGGTGGTATTTGATCATCTGTGCGGTTTTTATTTTTTGCGCTATAAACAAAAAAGGGCGATAATTTTGAAAAAAAAAAATGCAATATATTTTACTTGTTGCTATAATAAATATCCCAATTTAAAAAAAAAAATCATTTTTTTTCTCAGTTTAGGGCGATACGTATTCTTCTACATATTTTTGGTAAAAAAAAAAAAAAAAAAATCGCAATAAGCGACTGGTTTGCGCAAAAGTTATAGCGCCTACAAAATAGGGGACAGAATTATTCTTTTTTATTCTTTTTTTTTTTTACTAGAAATGGCGGCGATCTGCGATTTTTATTGGTACTGCAACGTTATGGCGGACACATCGGACACTTTTGACACATTTTTGGCGTCATTCACATTTATACTGCGATCAGTGCTATAAATATGCACTAATTACTGTATAAATGTGACTGGCATTGAAGGGGTTAACACTAGGGGGTGAGGAAGGGGGTTAAATGTATTCCCTGGGTGTGTTCTAACTGTGGGGGGAGGGGGGGGTGACTGGGGAGGGGGGGGTGACCGATCTGTGTCCCTATGAACAAGGAACACAGATCTGTCTCCTCCTCTCCAGAGACAGGACGCTGTCTCTGTAAAACGGCAATGAGAGATGATCTATGAGATCATCTCTCATTCGCCGCACAGATCGCATCGCAAACGGCCACTCTGATTGGCCGTTCGCGGCGATCTGTGATTGGCTGTGTCCAAGGGACACGGCCAACACAGAATTTCCCCGCGGCGCGCTCTGGAGCGCGCGCGCGGGGAACGTGCTATTGACAAGCCGTCAATTGACGGCTTGTTGGCAATTTAGATCCGCGCTAAAGCCGTCATTCGGCTATAGCGCGGATCTCAAGTGGTTAAACTGGTGTTAAAAAAAATAATGCAGAAAGCAGTGATGATGTGAAGAACCACAACCCAGGTTTCACGTTCCTTTATTTTAGAAAAGCCAGAACAATACAATGTGATTGCTCTTTACAGCACTCTACCGTATCGCTACATCTACAGTGTTATCGCTCTTTTATTGCCCAACTCGGCTTGGAACTCAACAAAGTCATTTCTAGTTCAGAATTATTCAACGCTTTTCGTTTACAAGTGCTGTGATAAATTAGTATTATGATTTATGATACTTGATTGTTTTGAGCCTCTTCTTCCCTTTTAGCTTATCAGACTCTTCCTTAACCTGCCTGTGTAGATATCTTACTGAACGTCTTCTTGGCTATCGCTGTGGACAATTTGGCTGATGCTGATAATATCAACACTAAAGACAAAAAGTGAGAAGGGTATCGTTGTGATAAATGCTGAAAAAAAAACCCCATTGCATAAAGATTATAGGCCATGCGTTCTCAACCAGGGTTCCACGGAACCTTGGCATTCCTCTAAAAGTAGCCATTCTCAACCAAGGTTCAGTGGAACCCAAGGGTTCCTCAAGAGGTTCCTAGGGGTTCCTTTAGCTGTGTGGTTGACTGTTCTCCTATTTTGGTGCCTGAAATGTTCCAAGACCAATGCCAGCAGCATGACACCAATTGTCTTTCTAGCTCCTTGTATTGCCTCGTACACACGATCGTTTTTTCCCGACGGGAAAGCGGCCATGTTTGTTTTTGATCAGGAAAACCGGCCGGCAAAAAGATGAGAACTTGTTGTTTTTTGCTCGGCAGTTTTCCTATGGGAAACATTGCAGTGGAGCAAACACACAGCCGGTTTTCCCGACCAGGGGCGGACTGACCATTCGGGCACTTGCCCGGAGGGCCCCATGCCACTAGGGGGCCCCATCAGGGTTGCCAGCCTCAGTAAAACCAGGGGCAGTATGTAAAAATCTGTGTTTTAAAAAACAAATCCCAAGATTATACCTGCTCCGCCTCTCCAGTACCTTTTCAATGTGTGTATGTGTGTGTGTATACTGTGTGGCCCTATAATCTACTGCCTGGGGGCCCCATAATATCCTATTGCCTGGGGGCCCCATAATCTCCTTGTAATTGTCGGGAGTCAGGTTTAGGGGCCAGTAGCTATAGCAGCAGTATAGCCCCACCAGGAGGTGAGCAAGCCGGGGTCCAGAAGCAGATATAACAGGTAGGGATCAAGCAGAAGCGTAGTCGGGGAACGAGCCAAAAGTCGGTAACAAATAGTTGCAGGTTGGGATTCAGCAGAAGCGTAGTCGGGGGATGAGCCAAATGTCGGTAGCGATTTGTAGCAAAGATACGGTCAGCAGCAAGAGAGACACGAGCAAGATATTGGCTGGTGAAGGCACAATATTATGGCAACCAGGAAGTGAAGGGACATGGCTTAAGTCAGGAAGTTCATGGGAGGAGCAAAGGGTTCAAGGTTCAAAGCAAACAAGATTCAAGACAAGATCATTCAAGGAACTGTCCAAGGAGCTGTCCAGCATTCCAGGTGGCTCAACAAGCAGAGTCACCACCAGAC
The DNA here is from genome assembly GCA_029574335.1 of Rana kukunoris. Classification (NCBI taxonomy): domain Eukaryota; kingdom Metazoa; phylum Chordata; class Amphibia; order Anura; family Ranidae; genus Rana; species Rana kukunoris. The sequence continues at coordinate 87,866 of JAJQKJ010002168.1, forward strand.
ACACCAGAGGTCCCAAGTTCAAGCCCAGGTCCTAACACTCCTATTGCCCGGGGGGGGGGGATAATCTCCTATTGCCCAGGGGGGCCCATAATCTGCTGTCCAGGGGGGCCCATAATCTCCTATTGCCTGTGGGCCCCATGAGTTGTCAGTCCTCCCCTGTTTTCGACCAAAGCTGTCATGGCAGTTTTCCTGTCGGGAAAACCGGCCGTGCGTACACTGAGAAAATCAACCGAGCAGGTTCTTGGTTTTGACTGCCGAGAAAAACGATCCTGTGTACGAGGCATAAGGGTGGCATCCTTAACATCATTGTAAGGCTTGCAATCTTCTTATTTATATCCAATGTAATGGACATTTTCCACATTGACCCATGGTAAACTGTTTTTTGTAAGGGTTCCCTGAGACCTAGGTTCCCCTAGGGGTAAAAAGGTTGAGAAAGGCTGCTCTAGAGGTTGCTAGGGGATCTTTGAGATGTGGGTAATTGTCCTCCTGCCTGCTAGTACCTGCATAGTTCCAATTTCGATTAATTATTATTTTCAGGGGAGGGAAGAAATCTGGGAAGAAAGAGGACAGCTCAGTTAAGGTAGGTGCATCTAATGGTGCTTTGACCATAACCATCAAATTAACTGAGAAAGTCTTAGCTGAGAGTCTGTTCTTTTCTGTAGGTTCCCTGTGAGGAAGATAATGAGGAAGATAATGAGGAAGAAGAAGGAAGTGAAGAATGTAAGTTGTCTTTGACTTATCATTTAATACTAATATTAGCATCTAATGGACAAAAGTATATGTGATATCTGACCATGGAGTTGGCCATCCCCTATGGCTATTAATATGAAGTTGTCTCCCGATGGCCAACAATATAAAGTTGCCTCCCGATGGCCATCAATATAAAGTTGCCTCCCGATGGCCATCAATATGAAGTTGCCTCCCGATGGCCATCAATATGAAGTTGCCTCCCGGTGGTCATCAATATGAAGTTGTCTCCCGATGGCCATCAATATGAAGTTGTCTCCCGATGGCCATGAATATGAAGTTGTCTCCTGATGGCCAACAATATGAAGTTGCCTCCCGGTGGCCAACAATATGAAGTTGCCTCCCGATGGCCATCAATATGAAGTTGCCTCCCGGTGGCCATCAATATGAAGTTGCCTCCCGATGGCCATCAATATGAAGTTGCCTCCTGATGGCCATCAATATGAAGTTGCCTCCCGATGGCCATCAATATGAAGTTGCCTCCCGATGGCCATCAATATGAAGTTGCCTCCCGATGGCCATCAATATGAAGTTGCCTCCCGATGGCCATCAATATGAAGTTGCCTCCCGATGGCCATCAATATGATGTTGCCTCCCGATGGCCATCAATATGAAGTTGCCTCCCGATGGCCATCAATATGAAGTTGCCTCCCGATGGCCATCAATATGAAGTTGTCTCCCGATGGCCATCAATATGATGTTGCCTCCCGATGGCCATCAATATGAAGTTGCCTCCCGATGGCCATCAATATGAAGTTGCCTCCCGATGGCCATCAATATGAAGTTGCCTCCCGATGGCCATCAATATGAAGTTGCCTCCCGATGGCCATCAATATGAAGTTGCCTCCCGATGGCCATCAATATGAAGTTGCCTCCCGATGGCCATCAATATGAAGTTGCCTCCCGATGGCCATCAATATGAAGTTGCCTCCCGATGGCCATCAATATGAAGTTGTCTCCCGATGGCCATTAATATGAAGTTGCCTCCCGATGGCCATCAATATGAAGTTGCCTCCCGATGGCCATCAATATGAAGTTGCCTCCCGATGGCCATCAATATGAAGTTGCCTCCCGATGGCCATTAATATGTAGTTTCCTTCTTCTTTGTGGCTATAACCTGGCTATCACACCTAGATGAGCTGGTTAGACGTTTCATTCTATCCTGGTGTTGCCCCCATTTGTGGCTATAACATCCTACACTTCTCTGGAAAGTTTTTCTACAAGAATTTGGAGGATGTCTGTGGGAATTTGTGCTCATTTGTGAGGTAATTTCCTGATGTTGGATGAGAAGACCTGGTTCACACTCGGCATTCCAATTTGTCCCAAAGGTATTCAGTAGGGTTGACGTTGGGGCTCGAAACATGTTGGATATCCCATTCCAAAACCAGGGCGTTTAACATAGCGTTGCCCCCATTTGTGTCTTCAACATCCTCCACTCTTCTGGGAAAGGCTTGCCACAAGAATTTGGATGGTGTCTGTGGTCATTTGTGAGATCATTTCCTGATGTTGGATGAGAGGACCTGGCTCACTATTGGCATTCCAATTCATCTCAAAGGTGTTCAGTAGGGATGAGGTCAGGGCTCGAAACATGTTAGATATCCCATTCCAAAACCAAGGCCATTAATATAGTGTAACCCCAATTTGTGACTATAACATCCTCCACTCTTCTGGGAAGGCTTTCCACGAGAATTTGGAAGGTTTCTGTGGGAAGTTTATGCTAATTTGTGAGATAATTTCTTGATGTTGGATCAGAAGACCTGGTTCACACTCCACGTTCCAATTCATCTCAAAGGTGTTCAGTAGGGGGTGAGGTCAGGGCTCTGTGCAGGACACTCCAGTTCTTCAACACCAAACTGGTCAAACCATGTCTTGATGGAGCTGGCTTTGTACACAGGGGCATATCCATGTTGGAACAGAAAAGGGTCTTCACCAAATTGTTACCACAAGGATGGAAGGTCACAGTTGTCTACAATGTCTTTGTATGCTGTAGTATTAACAGTAGTCTTCATTGGACACAAATGAGCTTAATAATTTGGAGAGATGTCCACATACATTTGGCCACAAAGTGTATTTATACACAGCACAATGTTATCTAGTGATGCAATAGATTTCAGCATTGCTTGTGGCAATTTGGTAGAGGTGCCCTGATAAGTGGTGATGAATGTGCATTACAAGTGATCTCTAGCAGTAGTGGTGATACCCCAGACTTCTAGAAACCCTCTGTGACCAATGAGGGGAGAAAACATGTTTTAAATGTTTTGATCTGTGATGCACAAACCCAAAAGTGTTTAGATGTGAGAACTTCCAGGGTTCAGAACTAACAGATCCCAGCAGTGGCGGCTGGTGCTCAAATTTTTTTTTGGGGGGGGGGGGGGGGGGGCAAACAAAAAAAAAAAAACATCAATTGCAGCCTCACTGTGCCCATCAATTGCCGCCACTGTGCCCATCAAACTAAGCCACTGTGCCCATTAAACGCAGCCACTGTGCCATAGAATTGTCGCCACTGTGCCCATCAAACGCAGCCACTGTGCTATCAAATTTTGCCACTGTGCCATGCCATCAAACACAGCCATAGTGCCCATCAAGTGTCGTCACAGTGCCTTGCCATCAAACGCAGCCACTGTGCCCATCAATTGTTGCCACTGTGCCCATCAATTGTCGCCACTGTGCCATTCCAAATGCAGCCACTGTGCCATCAATTGTTGCCACTGTGCCATGCCAAACACAGCCACTGTGCCATGCCATTTAGCCACCGTGCCCATCAATTGTCGCCACTGTGCCATGCCATTGTCACCACTGTTCCTATCAATTGTCGCCACTGTGCCATGCCATTGTCGCCACTGTGCCATGCCATTGTCGCCACTGTGCCCTGCCATTGTCGCCACTGTGTCATGCCAAACGCAGCCACTTTGCCATCAATTGTTGCCACTGTGCCCATCAATTGTGGCCACTGTGCCATGCCATTGACGCTACTGTGCCCATCAATTGTTGCCACTGTGCCATGCCAAACGCAGCAACTGTGCCACCACTGTGCCCATCAATTGCCGCCAGTTTGCCCCTAAAATGCCGCCAAAATCCCCCCCCCCCCCGTCTGGCACTTACCTTTCTCGGTCAGCCATCCTCGGATCCTCCTCCACGATCCCTCAAAGTAGTCTCGCCCTCGACGTCGCTTTAGCCAATCAGATTACCGGTAACCAGAACCGGTGAACCTGATTGGCTGAGACTCCTGTCAGTGTCAGTACACCCCCCCTGCGTCCCCGATTAGAGCCCACAGGCTGGCTCTGATAGACACTTCCAAAACCAACCAACTGCCGTTAATCAGATGGCCGGCGCTCACCAGGGGACCGGCCATCTGAATAGTGGGCAGCGGCGACAATACATAGATTCAGTGGTGGATTTACCGCCACTGGATCCCTGCGAATGCAGCCAAAAAAAACGGCTGATCGAGTGCAAAGGCCCGTGATGATAGGAATGCTAACAGGGTAGTGGTGACTGTTTTATTGTTATAAGGCACGGGTGTAATCTATCTATGTATCTTTACAGCTGAGGAGGAGGAAGATGAGGAAGGAAGCCTCCCGGACTCCCACCTGGATAAACTGGCAGAGTTCGCCCCAAAGGAGAAAGTTCTTCCGATCCCAGAGGGCAGCGCCTTCTTCATTCTCAGCAACACCAACCTGTGAGAGTCTTCCCTATAGATATATAACATTTCCCCTGAGTTATATTCTGTGTATTTCATATCAGCAGAGGATCTCAGATTTAAAGAAGAGCAGTCACAACTAAGTGCCCATTCACACAGGCGTGACTCGTCAGGGGCGACTCGTCGGGGGCGACTGGTCAGGGGTGACAGCCTGCCTGACAAGTCACGTCCTGCTCTGTTCAATCCTCTGTTCTGGTCTTTTGACTAATGAAGCAATATTTGACTCTTATTGTCAAAAGAAGCACTGAACGTTGGTGCAGTAAGTCACTTTTTTATGTTTCCGTGTCAGCTCCTTCCCTGTCAGGAGCCCAATTTGTAGGGTTCTCATATTTGGTAGCTCAAGCAGAGCTCTGTTGCTTCCATGCCCCCCCCTCGTGTGACCATGCAATATTTGTCTCTTATTGTCAAAAGAAACACTAAACGATGGTGCAGTAAGTCACTTTTTTATGTCCCCCTGTCAGCTCCTCTCCTGTCAGGAGCCCAATTTGTAGGGTTCTCATATTTGGTAGCTCAAGCAGAGCTCTGTTGCTTCCACCTGCCCTCCTGTGACCGCGCATCGCAATATTTGTATCTTATTGTCAAAAGAAACACTAAACGTTGGTGCAGTAAGTCACTTTTTTATGTTTCCCTGTCAGCTCCTTCCCTGTCAGGAGCCCAATTTGTAGGGTTCTCATATTTCGTAGCTCAAGCAGAGCTCTGTTGCTTCCACGCCCCCCCCTCCTGTGACCGTGCATCGCAATATTTGTCTCCTATTGTCAAAAGAAACACTAAACGATGGTGCAGTAAGTCACTTTTTTATGTCCCCCTGTCAGCTCCTCCCCTGTCAGGAGCCCAATTTGTAGGGTTCTCATATTTGGTAGCTCAAGCAGAGCTCTGTTGCTTCCACCTGCCCTCCTGTGACCGCGCATCGCAATATTTGTATCTTATTGTCAAAAGAAACACTAAACGTTGGTGCAGTAAGTCACTTTTTTATGTTTCCCTGTCAGCTCCTTCCCTGTCAGGAGCCCAATTTGTAGGGTTCTCATATTTCGTAGCTCAAGCAGAGCTCTGTTGCTTCCACGCCCCCCCTCCTGTGACCGCGCATCGCAATATTTGTCTCTTATTGTCAAAAGAAACACTAAACGATGGTGCAGTAAGTCACTTTTTTTATGTCCCCCTGTCAGCTCCTCTCCTGTCAGGAGCCCAATTTGTAGCGACTGAAGATTTGATGCCTCTTCGTTAACCACTTGCCGACCGCCGCACACAGATGTACATCGCCACAATGGCACGGGCAGGCACATTGGCGTACCTGTACGTCTCTTTAACCACTTAAGACCCGGACCATTATGCAGGTTAAGGACCTTGCCCCTTTTTGCGATTCGGCACTGCGTCGCTTTAATTAACTGACAATTGCGCGGTCGTGCGACATGGCTCCCAAACAAAATTGGCGTCCTTTTTTCCCCACAAATAGAGATTTCTTTCGGTGGTATTTGATCACCTCTGAGGTTTTTTATTTTTTGCGCTATAAACGAAAATGGAGCGACAATTTTGAAAAAAAATTCAATATTTTTTACTTTTTGTTATAATAAATATCCCCCAAAAATATATAAAAAACAACTTATTTTTTCCTCAGTTTAGGCCGATACGTATTCTTCTACATATTTTTGGTAAAAGAAAATCGCAATAAGCGTTTATCGATTGGTTTGCGCAAAAATGTATAGCGTTTACAAAATAGGGGATAGTTTTATTGCATTTTTATCATTTTTTTTCTTGTTTACTTCTAATGGGGGCGATCAGCGATTTTTTTTCGTGACTGTGACTCTACATCGGACAATTTTGACACATTTTTGGGACCATTGGCATTTTCACAGCAAAAAGTGCTATAAAAATGCACTGATTACTGTGAAAATGACAATTGCAGTTTAGGAATTAACCACTAGGGGGCGCTGTAGGTGTTAAGTGTGACCTCAAATGTGTTTCTAACTGTAGGGGGGCGGGGCTGGACATGTGACGTCACTGATCGTCTTTCCCATTATCAGGGAACAGACGATCACTGACACTGCCACAATGAAGAACGGGGAAGGTTTGTTTACACTCACCTCTCCCCATTCTTCAGCTCTGGGGACCAATCGCGGGACACGGGCGGTAAACGGGTCCTGCGGGCGCAATCACGGAGCTTTGGACCGGGACGCAAGCGCGCCACAGCTGGGCTTTAAGAGACACGTACAGGTACGTCATTGTGCCCAGCCGTGCCATTCTGCCGACGTATATCGGCGTGAATGGGTCCTTAAGTGGTTAAATTTGCTGCACAGCGGGCCTGCGCACGCCTCCGCCGCGTGCCTTGTGAGCGGGTCCCGGGAACTCGATGTTCCCGGGTGGCCAGCGTTCGCGGTCGGCAAAGGTAGAACCAGGGGATGCCTTTGTAAACAAGTCATTCCCCTATTCTGCCTAGTGACACTGTCACTGATGGCTGTTCCCCCGTGATCGGGAACGGCCATTAGTGACATGTCACGTGTGGCCACGCCCCCTAACAGTAACAATCACTCCCATGGACTGACTTAACCCCTGCAGTGCCACCTAGTGGTTAACCCCTTCACCGCCAGTGTCATTTTTACAGTAATCGGGGCATTTTTTTAGCACTGATTGCTGTAAAAATCACAATGGTCCCAAAGATGTGTCTGATGTGTCCGCCATAAAGTCGCAGTCACGATAAAAATCGCTGATCGCCGCCATTAATAGTAAAAAAAAAAATATTAATAAAAATGCCATAAAACTATCCCCTATTTTGTAAATGTTATAACTTTTGCGCAAACCGATCAGTAAATGCTTATTGCGATTTAATTTTTTTACCAAAAATATGTAGAAGAATACGTATATGGTCAGAGACTACAGCCATAGTAAAGGAGCTGGTCAGAGACTACAGGCATAGTACAGGAGATGGTCAGAGACTACAGACATAGTACAGGAGCTGGTCAGAGACTGCAGACATAGTACAGGAGATGGTCAGAGACTACAGGCATAGTACAGGAGATGGTCAGAGACTACAGACATAGTACAGGAGATGGTCAGAGACTACAAACATAGTACAGGAGCTGGTCAGAGACTACAGGCATAGTACAGGAGATGGTCAGAGACTGCAGGCATAGTACAGGAGATGGTTAGAGACTACAGACATAATACAGGAGATGGGTCAGAGACTACAGACATAGTACAGGAGCTGGTCAGAGACTGCAGACATAGTACAGGAGATGGTCAGAGACTACAGGCATAGTACAGGAGATGGTCAGAGACTACAGACATAGTACAGGAGATGGTCAGAGACTACAAACATAGTACAGGAGCTGGTCAGAGACTACAGACATAGTACAGGAGATGGTCAGAGACTGCAGGCATAGTACAGGAGATGGTCAGAGACTACAGGCATAGTACAGGAGATGGTCAGAGACTACAGGCATAGTACAGGAGATGGTCAGAGACTACAGGCATAGTACAGGAGATGGTCAGAGACTACAGGCATAGTACAGGAGATTGTCAGAGACTGCAGACATAGTACAGGAGATGGTCAGAGACTGCAGACATAGTACAGGAGCTGGTCAGAGACTGCAGACATGGTACAGGAGATGGTCAGAGACTACAGACATGATACAGGAGCTGGTCAGAGACTGCAGACATGGTACATGAGCTGGTCATAGACTGCAGACATAGTACAGGAGATGGTCAGAGACTACAGGCATAGTACAGGAGATGGTCAGAGACTGCAGACATAGTACAGGAGATGGTCATAGACTGCAGACATAGTACAGGAGATGGTCAGAGACTACAGGCATAGTACAGGAGATGGTCAGAGACTGCAGACACAGTACAGGAGATGGTCATAGACTGCAGACATAGTACAGGAGATGGTCAGAGACACATCAGTTCCGGAAGGACACACACCTATGCTCAGAACACTAGTTCTGGACAGACACAAACAAGGAGAGAAGGAGGGAGGGGAGAACTCTGCCACTTCGGCGCCCCCACCTCTGCAGGCACCTGGGTGCAAAGCACCCTGTGCACCCTGCCTAGGATCGACCCTGTTTTGGATCCCTATTTAAGTGTTGTCCCTCCGTAGCGCATGTTACCTTTTTCAGTGGCAAGCACCCTGGTCCCCTATACAAGGGAGGGTACTGGGAAGGTTTACCGTCCAATTAACTAAGCGGAATTGCTTAACAGCAATAAGGAAAGGTCAGGTCACCTGGCTGTACTGTCTGACAGGGCCGTGTAGTTCTAGATAGACAGGGTTCCAAATTCTTTGTCAGGAGCCGCTCTGATATTTGCGTTTTATCTGCGTATTTAGCTGTTTTCCTAGACTAAATACTTATATCTGCGTAGTCATGGCCCAGAGCTGCATAGGAAGCTCCCAAGAATTGATAAGAATTGATTTTCTAATGATGATTTATCAGCAGATTTTCTCTACAGTATTAAGATGTGGCTCCATACAACCTTCCCTCTGAAAACCTCTAATCAGAGACATACTTGAACTGCCCCTTTTCTGGAAATGCTTTCTGCCATGCTCAATGTCACGGTCGGGGAGACCAGTAGCTGTAGCAGTAGAGAGGCTCCCACCAACCAGCTGGATAAGTGCAGCAGCAAGTAACCCTGGCAGATGATGCAACCTCACCCAAGGTGCAGAGTCTAAGCACAGAAACATGAGGCAGAGGCAGTGTCAGGATACAGGACAAGGTTAGCAACAGCCAGACAGTGAGAATACAGGGATCATAAGGCAGAGGTGGGGTCAGTTTACAGGCCAAGGTTAGCAACAGCCAGACAGCAAGGTACTGGAGCGTAAGGTAAGGGTGATGTCAGGATACAGGCCAAGGTTAGCAACAGCCAGTCAGTGAGGTTTCAGGAATGTAAGGCAGAGGTGGTGTCAGGATGCAGACCAAGGTTAGCAACAGCCAGTCAGTGAGGTTTCAGGAATGTAAGGCAAAGGTGGTGTCAGGATGCAGACCAAGGTTGGCAACAGCCAGACAGTGAGGTTTCAGGAATGTAAGGCAGAGGTGGTGTCAGGATGCAGACCAAGGTTGGCAACAGCCAGTCAGTGAGGTTTCAGGAATGTAAGGCAGAGGTGGTGTCAGGATGCAGACCAAGGTTAGCAACAGCCAGACAGTGAGGTTTCAGGAATGTAAGGCAGAGGTGGTGTCAGGATGCAGACCAAGGTTAGCAACAGCCAGACAGTGAGGTTTCAGGAATGTAAGGCAGAGGTGGTGTCAGGATGCAGACCAAGGTTAGCAACAGCCAGTCAGTGAGGTTTCAGGAATGTAAGGCAGAGGTGGTGTCAGGATGCAGACCAAGGTTGGCAACAGCCAGACAGTGAGGTTTTAGGAACATAAGGCAGAGGTGATGTCAGGATACAGGCCAGGTGTCACGATCAGGCGTCGGGCTTGAAGGCCAATTGCAATAGCAGTGGCAGGACAGGCATACAGGCAGTCACTTCTGGCAGGTGACACAGGCTCCCCTGAGGTGAGGAGTCTAAGTACTAGCTGGTTTTCCCCAGAGCTCCTGATGGTGGAGATGGATTTATCTGCAAGCTAGTACCAGATCGCGGTCCTCAAGTTTGCCCCATCAGCATACCTCCCAACCGTCCCGGATTGTGTGGGATTGTCCCGCGATCACCGCAAAAGTCCTGCGATTCCGCGCCCCCCCCCCGCGTTTACTGCGATTCGCTTTAAATCCCCGCGATTCACGTCAAATCCCCGTGATTCGCGTTATGATCCCGCCACTCAACAACTCCAATCTGCCTGTTCAACAACTCCAAACCGCGGCACACCCCCCCCCCCCCGCTCATTTGTCCCTCATTCTGAAGTTGAAAAGTTGGGAGGTATGCCACCAGGGTGTGTGCAACCCGGGGGCCAATAGCGGATAAACAGACAGGGATGAAACAACAGCGTGGTCAGTAAACAAGCCAAGGGATCAATCAGGTTGGGATCAGGCAGTAGAGTAGTCCAGTAGCAAGCCAATGGTGAATCACGAGTGGTTGCAGGTACAGATGGCAGCAGGAAAGACAACAGCAAGGCACTGGCAGGGAAGGCACAATAGTGAGGTGTAGGAACATAAGGTAGAGGAGGTGTCAGGATACAGGCCAAGGTTAACGGCAGCCAGACAGTGAAGGTACAGAATCATAAGGCAGGGGAGATGTCAGGATACAGGCCAGGGTTAGCAGCAGACAGAGAGGTACAGGAACATAAGGCAGAGGTGATGTCAGGATACAGGCCAGGGTTAGCAGCAGACAGAGAGGTACAGGAACATAAGGCAGAGGTAATGTCAGGATACAGGCCAGGGTTAGCAGCAGACAGAGAGGTACAGGAACATAAGGCAGAGGTGATGTCAGGATACAGGCCAGGGTTAGCAGCAGACAGAGAGGTACAGGAACATAAGGCAGAGGTGATGTCAGGATACAGGCCAGGGTTAGCAGCAGACAGAGAGGTACAGGAACATAAGGCAGAGGTGATGTCAGGATACAGGCCAGGGTTAGCAGCAGACAGAGAGGTACAGGAACATAAGGCAGAGGTGATGTCAGGATACAGGCCAGGGTTAGCAGCAGACAGAGAGGTACAGGAACATAAGGCAGAGGTGATGTCAGGATACAGGCCAGGGTTAGCAGCAGACAGAGAGGTACAGGAACATAAGGCAGAGGTGATGTCAGGATACAGGCCAGGGTTAGCAGCAGACAGAGAGGTACAGGAACATAAGGCAGAGGTGATGTCAGGATACAGGCCAGGGTTAGCAGCAGACAGAGAGGTACAGGAACATAAGGCAGAGGTGATGTCAGGATACAGGCCAGGGTTAGCAGCAGACAGAGAGGTACAGGAACATAAGGCAGAGGTGATGTCAGGATACAGGCCAGGGTTAGCAGCAGACAGAGAGGTACAGGAACATAAGGCAGAGGTGATGTAAGGATACAGGCCAGGGTTAGCAGCAGACAGAGAGGTACAGGAACATAAGGCAGAGGTGATGTCAGGATACAGGCCAGGGTTAGCAGCAGACAGAGAGGTACAGGAACATAAGGCAGAGGTGATGTCAGGATACAGGCCAGGGTTAGCAGCAGACAGAGAGGTACAGGAACATAAGGCAGAGGTGATGTCAGGATATAGGCCAGGGTTAGCAACAGCCAGACAGTGAAGGTACCGGAACATAAGGCAGAGGAGGTGTCAGGATACAGGCCAAGGTCAGTTAACAGCTGGGCATTGAGGTACTGATCCAGAAAGCAGGATGCAGACCACAAAATACAGGCCAAGGTCACAGCGGGCAACAATCCAGAGAGGGGTCAGAGGAAAGCCGGGTCGTACGCAGGAAGACAGACGTATCAGTTCAGGTCACAGGTAAAGCCAGAACTGGCTGAAGACCACTCCGCAATCCATCCATGTCACATTCAAGCTCAAGTAGGCTGCTTGGCGCCAATACCCGTGCGGGCACCGCATGCTGGTGTTCTTCTATTGGCACACACTGGGCCTCCCTTATACAGAGCAGTAATGTATTGCTGTCTGTGACCTTTATGTCATGCTGAGGTGACTTGGGGCAGAACCTGACATTACAACCAGGGCCGCCATCAGGAGTTATGGGGCCCCTTACACAGCTTCAGGCATGGGCCCCCTGGAGCGGGGGCGGTTGCTGTCGCCTCAAATTGAGAAGCAGGGGCGGTTGCCGCGAATTGAGAAGCTGGTGGGTGCCGCCGCTAATTGAGAAAATTGAGAAGCAAACAGAAAAATAAATAAAAATGATATATAAAGAGGGGATTGTCATCTGGGGCCCTGGGGACCTCTGGGCCCTTTAATAAAAATATATATATATATTTATAAAAAAGTAAAAAAAAGTAATATAAAAAAATGGGGGTTGCCATCTGTGGCCCTGGGGACCTTAAGGGCCCCTGGGGACCTCTGGGCCCTTTAATAAAAAAAAATATATATATATAAAAAAAGTGGGTTCCCATCCAGGGCCCTGGGGACCTCTGGGCCCTTTAATAAAAAAATATATATATATTTATAAAAAAATAAAAAAGTAAAAAAAAGAAATATAAAAAAATGGGGGTTGCCATCTGTGGCCCTGGGGACCTTTAGGGCCCCTGGGGACCCCTGGGCCCTTTAATAAAAAAAAAATATATAAAAAAAAGGTGGGTTCCCATCCAGGGCCCTGGGGACCTCTGGGCCCTTTAATAAAAAAAATATATATATATTTATAAAAAAGTAAAAAAAAGGAATATAAAAAAATGGGGGTTGCCATCTGTGGCCCTGGGGACCTCTGGGCCCTTTAATAAAAAAATAAATATATAAAAAAAAAAGGTGGGTTCCCATCCAGGGCCCTGGGGACCTCTGGGCCCTTTAATTAAAAAAAAATATATATATTTATAAAAAAGGAATATAAAAAAATGGGGGTTGCCATCTGTGGCCCTGGGGACCTTTAGGGCCCCTGGGGACCCCTGGGCCCTTTAATAAAAAATAAAAAAAATATATATAACATTTTTTTTTATATAAAAAATAAATAAAAAAAAGGGGGTTGCCTTCCGGGGGCCCTGGGGCCCTTTAATAATAATAAAAAAAAAAAATATATATATATATATATATATATATATATATATATATATATATATATATATATATATATATATATATATATATATATATATATATATAAATAATTATAAAAAAGAAAAAGGGGGGATTGCCATTTGGGCCCCTGGAGACCTCTGGGACCTTTAAAAAAGTAAAAAAAAAAATAGAGGGTTGGCATCCGGGCCCCTGGGGACCTCCAGGCCCCTTACAGGTATACTGTCTGTACCCCCTTGATGGCGGCCCTGAGGACAACCAAGAATGGTTCCAAAGCTGGAAATAACAATACAAGTGCTCACCAGCCCTAAAACTCTCCCACACTCTCTCTGCTCCAGGTTGTATATATGTCTTGTGTTTTGTCTTTCAGCCTCCGAGTTGGGTGCCATCGTTTGATACATCATCACATCTTCACTAACCTCATCCTGGTCTTCATTATCCTCAGCAGCATCTCCCTGGCAGCAGAGGATCCGATTCGTGCCCATTCCTTCCGAAACCACGTGAGTTTCAGTTTGGTGATACCACCTAGATAAGGGGAACCTTCTGTGGCCAATGGAACGTTGGGTGATGCCCCTTGTGCCTTCTGCTAGAGATGCGATCTTGAAATCACTTGAGATTGCACTCCTGCAATGGGCTGAAGGTACATTTCCTAGAAGCTGTGGAGATGGGGCAAGTTGTTGCTTGGCTTTTTTAAAGGCATTTGTGTTCTGGGGGGGGGGGGGGGGGTGTTAAAAAAGAAGATGACCTCTTTGGCATGGAAGTCTGCTTTGACCAAACGTACTCATACCCTTTGAGGTGTGGGAACCGAATAATAGGGGTGTGGGACTGATTGGGTCTCCGTGGCTTATATATGAAGAGGGCATAGGGACAAATTGGTCAATTCATTGGGGGTCTGTAACTGGACTGGGGATGATGATGACGACGACGACAGTCTGATGAGGAGGGTATAGGGGCCAGTTGGGCAAGCTATTGGGGTCTGTAATTAGAATGGCATTGATGACGACAGTCTGATAAAGAGGGTATAAGGGGCAAGTTGGGAAAACTATTGGGGTCTGTAATTAGAATGGCAATAATGATGAAAGTCTAAATAAAAAGGGGGTGTAGGGGCAAGTTGGGCAATCTGTTGGGGTCTGTTATTGGACTGGTGGTGATGACAGTCTGATGAAGAGGGTATGGGGGCATGTTGGGCAATCAATTGCAGTATGTAATTAGAATGGCAATAATGCCGAAAGTCTTCCATTCTAATTACAGACCCCAATAGCTTGCCCAACTGGCCCCTATACCCTCTTCATCAGACTGTCGTCACCACCAGTCCAATTACAGATTAATAAGGGGGTGTAGGGGCAAGTTATGCGATCTATTGGGGTCTGTATTTGGAAAGGCAAAGAGGTTATAGGGACAACTTGGGCCATCCGTTGGGCTGGTGGTGATAATGAGGATGACAGTCTGATGAAGAGTGTATATGTGGAAATTTAGGCAATCATTTGGCGGTCTGTAATTGGGCTAGTGATGATGATGACCATCTGATGAAGAGGGTATAAAGGGCAAGTTGGGCAATCCATATGGGTCTGTATTTGCAATGGCAATGATGATGACAGTCTGATGAAGCGGGTAGATGGGCAAATTATTTGGCGGTCTGTAATTGGGCTGGTGATGATGACAGTCTGATGAAGAGGGTATAAGGGCCAAATTTGGCAATCCATTGGGGTCGGTAATTTAAATCACGATGATGACAGTCTGATGAAGAGGTTAGAGGGGAAAATTGGACAATCCATTGGGGACTGTAATTAGAACGATGATGATGATGGCAGTCTGATGAAGAGGGTAGAGGGGGAAATTGGGCAATCTATTGGGGTCTGCAATTGGACTGGCAATGAGGACAGTCTGATGAAGAGGGTAGAGGGGACAATTTGGGCAATCCATTGGGGGTCGGTAATTGAAATGACGATGATGAAGAGGGTATAATGGGCAAGTTGGGCAATCTATTGAAGTCTGGTAATTGAAATGACGATGATGTTGACAGTCTGATGAAAAGGGTAGAGGGGAAAATTGGGCAATCCATTGGGGGTTGGTAATTGAAAGGACGATGATGAAGAGGGTATAAGGGGCAAGTTGGGCAATCTATTGAAGTCTGGTAATTGAAATGACGATGATGATGACAGTCTGATGAAAAGGGTAGAGGGGAAAATTGGGCAATCCATTGGGGACTGTAATTAGAACGATGATGATGATGGCAGTCTGATGAAGAGGGTAGAGGGGGAAATTGGGCAATCTATTGGGGTCTGCAATTGGACTGGCAATGAGGACAGTCTGATGAAGAGGGTAGAGGGGACAATTTGGGCAATCCATTGGGGGTCGGTAATTGAAAGGACGATGATGAAGAGGGTATAAGGGGCAAGTTGGGCAATCTATTGAAGTCTGGTAATTGAAATGACGATGATGATGACAGTCTGATGAAAAGGGTAGAGGGGAAAATTGGGCAATCCATTTGGGGTCGGTAATTGGACTGATGATGATGACAGTCTGATGAGGAGGGTAAAGGGGACAATTTGGTCAATCCATTGGGGTCGGTAATTGGACTGATGATGATGACAGTCTGATAAACAGGGGTAGACGGGAAAATTGGGCAATCCATTGAGGTCTGGTAATTGGAAGGGTGATGATGACGACAGCCTGATGAAGAGGGTATAAGGGGCAAGTTGGGCAATTTATTGGGGTCGGTAATTGGAAGGGTGATGATGACAGTCTGATGAAGGGGGTAGACGGGGCAAGTTGGGCAATCCATTGGGGTCTGTAATTGGAATGGTGATGTTGATGACTCTGATAAAGGGGTATAAGGGGCAATCCATTGGGGTCAGTAATCATAACAAGGTTAGGAACCCCCAGCATTGGATGGAAGGTCTCTTTAGCTTTTGTACGCTTCTCTTTCTTGCAGATTTTGGGATATTTTGATTACGCTTTCACCTCGATCTTCACCGTAGAAATCCTCCTTAAGGTGAGAGTCAAAAATCTCTTTCCATTAATATATATATTCATATCATACACAGGATATTATTCTAGGGGAGGGGCGGGAGGGAGGATTTAAATCGTACTTATTTAGGAAATAAATGATCTCCTGTTTATTCTATCACAGTGCAATGTTTCAATGTATCTTATTTGCTCTCCTTGTTCCTATCGCTGGTGTTTGACGTCTCTTTCCCCTGCCCGCCCCCCACGCGTTTCGTCTTCTTTTTTTTTTTAGATGATGGCGTACGGCGCCTTCTTGCACAAAGGCTCCTTCTGCAGGAACTGGTTCAACCTCCTGGATCTCCTTGTGGTCAGCGTGTCCCTCATCTCCTTCGGGATCCAGTGAGTCAGGGCGATTGTTCCTCCTCGTGGGGGGGGGGGGGTCGGCGTATGTATATCAGGAGCAGGACATAAGTGTTATTCCATGTCTTATAAATTACAAAAACTTAAAGGAGATGTTCAGACATCGAAATGGAGGACAAAAGAATAAAGCCGTATTCAACCCAAATCCAAAAATGTGACCTATCGCAACTTTCTGATCATTGGATGTTGCGACTGCATTTGTTTTCTTGTTTTAGGCTCCCCCCTCCCCTTTTTCCACCTGCTGAGCTGGCCAGTAACACACCTCCTTTATTAACAACTTGCAGGCCGCCCGTCGTCGTTAGATGTCGATACTTTGACTTGGAATGCTGGGGTTATGGCAGCAGGTAGCTGCCATAACCCCAGTATATTCTTAAATAGGGGTTAGGGGGTTGGGGTTAGGGGAAGGGTTGTGGTTAGGGCTGGGGTTGGGGGTAGGGTTGGGATTAGGGGTAGAGGTAAGGTTGGGTTAGGAATTAAGGTTAGGGTTACGGGAAGGGTTGGGGTTGGGGGTAGGGTTAGGGTTGGGGGCAGGGGTAATGCTGGGGTTGGGGGGAGGGGTTGGGGCTGGGATTAGGGGTTAGGGGTAGGGTTAGGGTTGGGGTTAAGGTTAGAGGTAGGGTTAGAGTTAGGGTTAGGGGTTAAGGGTAGGGTTAGGGTTGGGGGCAGGGGTAATGCTGGGGTTGGGGGAGGGGTTAGGGCTGGGATTAGGGGTTAGGGGTAGGGTTAGGGTTGGGGTTAAGGTTAGAGGTAGGGTTAGGGTTAGGGGTTAAGGGTAGGGTTAGAGTTAGGGTTAGGGGTTAAGGTTAGGGGTAGGGTTAGTGTTAGGGGTAGGGTTAGGGTTCCCCCTTGAAAAATGAGGCTAGGACGCAGGAATTGCATTGGAATTGGAATCCCCAGAGATCAAAGGTCAAGAGGCGGGTTTCCAGAGGTCAATGGTCACGAGGCGTGGCTGACCCACCCCCACCAAAGTGTAGCGCCTACCCCAACTTAGTCGGGGAATGAACAAGTCGGGGGAAAGTCCTCTTTCTGATAAAAGTGGTCTCTGCGGCGAATTCGCTGCAAGATCACTTTTATCGGGGAGGAAGAGGGCCCCCTGGCCACGCTCCGGTCATCTCCGCCGATTACTGGAGCAGTCAGTAGCGGCGGAGATGATCGGGTCCTTTCCCCTGCCAGGCATGGAGTCGAGTGAGGGAAAGATGGGCCCCCCCCCCCCCCAACTTGGCTCCATAACATTGGAAGCGACATCGAATGACACTTCCGCCCAATGGGCTTAAAGGAGAATTTTTTTTTTAAAGACATTTATGTTTTATTTATTTTTTATTGCATTTTAGTGTAAATATGAGACGTGACGTCTTTTTGACCCCCAGATCTCATATATAAGAGGACCTGTAATGCTTTTTTCTATTACAAGGGATGTTTACATTCCTTGTCATGGGAATAAATGTGAGACAAATTTTTTTTTTTAACGGACAGTGTACAAATATAAAAAAGTAAAATTAAATTTTGCCTCTGGCTCCCCATTAAGGCCCCTCCCCCAATTTCTAATCCCTATGGCTCACCATTCAAGGTTGAGTTTGCTCTTTACTTCTTCATCCCTCCCTTCCCTATTCTTGTCCCAGCTCTGATAAAAGGGGCGGAGCCAGGAACAGTCAGCCCATGGCCCTGAGCCTGGGGCACAGGTCCCTTCTCCCCCCCCCCATCCTTGTCCCATCGCTGATAAAAGGGGCGGAGCCTTGAACAGTCAGCCCATGGCCCTGAGCCTGGGGCACAGGTCCCTTCTCCCCCCCCATCCTTGTCCCATCGCTGATAAAAGGGGCGGAGCCTTGAACAGTCAGCCCATGGCACTGAGTCTGGGGCACAGGTCCCTTCTCCCCCCACCCCCATCTTTGTCCTAGCTCTGATAAAAGGGGCAGGGCCAGGAACAGTCAGACCATGTCATTGAGCCTGGGGCACATGTCCGTTCTCCCCCCCCACCCTCATCTCAGCTTCAAAGAAAGGGGTGGGGCCAGGGACAGTCAGCCCATGGCACTAAGTCTGGGGCACATGTCCCTTCCCCCCATCCTTGTCCCATCTCTAAAAAAAAGGGTCAGGGCCAGGGTCAGTCAGCCCATGGCACTAAGTCTGGGGCACATACCCCTTCTCCCCCCCCCATCCTTGTCCCATCTCTGTTGAAAGGGGCGGGACCAGGAACAGTCAGCCCATGGCACTGAGTCTGGGGCACATTACCCTCCCCCATCCCCATCCTTGCCCTATCTCTGATGAAAGGGGTGGAGCCAGAGACAATCAGCCCATGGCATTGAGCCTGGGGCACATGCTCCTTGTCCCATCTCTGATGAAAGGAGCGGGGCCAGGGACAGTCAGCCCATGGCACTGAGTCTGGGCTACATGCCTCTCCCTCCCGTTTTAGAATCGGTCGCTGTGACCTGAGGCTCGTTGTGTTTGTATTGCAGCTCCAGCGCCATCTCTGTGGTGAAGATTCTCCGAGTGCTGAGAGTGCTGCGCCCGCTGAGAGCCATCAACAGAGCCAAGGGGCTGAAGGTGAAGTCCTGCCATAGAGCACTAGAGAGCACAACCATGCCCAACCGACTTATAAGGCTAAAGGAGTGGAAAATATTCACACAAAAAAAATTGTGAATATTCGCTCCAATATTCTGCACTTTACTAAAATATTTCTGGGTGTCTCCTCAGCATGTGGTCCAGTGCGTGTTTGTTGCCATCCGAACGATCGGTAACATCATGATCGTCACCACCCTTCTCCAGTTCATGTTCGCCTGTATCGGGGTTCAACTCTTTAAGGTAACGACTCTGATCTGTGTGTGTGACAGACGTCATCACTGTACTGATTTTTTTAATTATATTATTGTTATTATATGTTTATTAATTTTGTTATTATTTGTATATATATATATATATATATATATATATATATATATATATATATATTATATTTATATTTTTTTATTATTTCAAATTATTATTTTATGCTTCTTTTTTTTTTAATTGTATATTTAAAAATATTATTTCATGCTATTATTATATTACGCTATATTATTTCAGTCACTTCCATACCGGGCCTATTCTGGCGCTCCTCTCCTACGTGTATAAATCTTTTTTTTTTTTTTGCTAGAAAATTACTCAGAACCCCCAAACATTATATATATGTTTTTTTTTTGTTGTTTTTTCTTTAGGGAATAAAATGGAGGTCATTGCAACTTTTTCATTATATTAATGTTATTATATTTTTATTATTAATTTTGTTATTATATATATATATTTTTTTATTATTATTTCAAATTATTACTTTATGCTATTATATATATATTTTTAAATAGTATATTTAAAAATATTATTTCATGCTATTATTATATTACGCTATATTATTTCAGTCACTTCGATACCGGGCCTATTCTGGCACTCCAATCCTATGTGTATAAATCATTTTTTTTTGCTAGAAAATTACTCAGAACCCCCAAACATGTTATATATATATATATATATATATATATATATATATATATATATATATATATATATATATATATATATATATATATATATATATATATATATATATATATATATGTGTGTGTGTGTGTGTGTGTTTTTTTCGTTTGTTTATTTTAGGGAATAAAATGAACTTTTTCATTACATTAATCTTATTATATTTTTATTATTAATTGTGTTATTTTTATGTATGTAAACATCCCTTATAATAGGAACAGTGCATGACAGGTCCTCTTTATGGAGAGAGGTGGGGTTTATAAGACTCGTGGAATGGTGTCAAACTTTGGTACATGAAAATCGCCATAGGCGATGCTCCTTTAATTATATTAATGTTATTATATTTTTATTATACATTTTTTATTATTATTTTTTATATTTTTTTTTATTATTTAAAATTATTATTTTATGCTATTATTTTAAAAAAAATTGTACATTTTAAAATATTATTTCATGTTATTATATTACGCTATATTAGTTTAACCGCTTCCATACCGAGCCTATTCTCGGTCTTTTCTCCTATGTGTAAAAATCTCAGTACCCCCAAACATTATATGTGTTTTTTTTTTTCTTAGCAGAGACCCTAGGGAAGAAAATGGCGGTCATTGCAACTTTTTATGTCACACAGTATTTGTGCAGCAATTTTTCATGAATTAAAATACAAATAAAAAAAAGGATTTTTTTTTTTTGTATATTGTGAAAGATGAAGTTACACCGAGTAAATAGATACCTAACATGTCACGCCTTTATAATTGCTTACGCTCGTGGAACGGCGCCAAACTTCGGTACTTGAAAATCTCTACGTTTTAATAATTTTTTTTATTTTTTATTTTTTTTACAGATTACCAGTTTTGAGTTACAGAGGAGGTCTAGGGCTAGAATTATTGCTTTTGCTCTAACGCACGCGGCCATACCTCACATGTGTGATTTGAACGCTGTTTACATATGCGGGCGGGACTTATGTATGCGATCTACCGGGGACGGGGGCGATTTAAATTGTTTTTTATTGTTTATTTTACCGTTATTTTTTTTACTTTTAAACCTTGCCTTTTTTTATCACTTTTATTCCTATTACAAGGAATGTAAACATCTCTTGTAATAGGAATAATGTGTGACAGGTCCTCTTTATGGAGAGATGTGGGGTCTTATATACAGGGTGTATATTGTGTTGTTTGTTTTTTTTTTCATTAAAATATTTTTTTCCCCCAAAAAAATTGCTTTTTAAAATACCGTGTGACATAAAAAGTTGCAACGACCATCATTTTATTGTCTATAATTCTCCACATCTCTCCTCTAGGCTGGAAAGTCTGAGATAAAAAAATAAATAAAAAAGATCTCGCCCTTTCCAGTCGATTCCCCGGCAATTTTTACTTCCGCCGGCCCGGACGTGACATCATAACGTTGCGCCGGGGCCTCCGAAGGTCATAGAGACTGCTGGAGACATCTAGTCACCGGAAATATCTACTATAATTATTCTTGATAAGTCATCAACTGTCCAATCAGGAGGATGGAAATGAGTCATGTGTTTTATTTTTTCATTCAAATATTTTTTTCCCCCCAAAAAATTTCTTTTTAAAATACCGTGTGACATAAAAAGTTGCAGCGACCATTATTTTATTGTCTATAATTCCCCACATCTCTCCCTTCCCAGTTGGGTCCCCGGCCTCCGAAGGTCATAGAGACATCTGGTCACTGGAAATATCTATTTTTATTCTTTCTTTATAAGTCATCAACTGTCCAATCAGGAGGCTGGAAATGAGCCATGTGGTTTTTTTTTTTTTTTCTACAGGGGAAATTCTATAGCTGCACCGATGAGGCAAAGCACCGCCCTGAGGAATGCAAGTAAGTGTCCCGTCACCTCTACAACCCGTCCAACAATCTGCCGTCATGGGGCCACAGCGGGGTTTAGGCCCCATTCACACTTTGCCGGGAACTCACGATTTTGGTTGAGCGATTTTATTTTTTATTTTTATTTGGCGTGATTCTGGGCTGACCTTTTTTTTTTTTTTTTGCCATTTTTTGTTTACATCAGTATTTTTTTCCTGAAAACTTATTTAGAATTCCCAAAATATTTTTAGCAGAGACCCTTTGGAATAAAATGACAACCGTTGCAATTTTTTTTTTTTTTGTCACACGGTATTTGAGCAGCAATTCTTTGGGAAAAAAAAATACATTTTAATGAATAAAAAAAAAAAATCAATATATACCATTTTTTTTTTAAATGTGGAAGATGATGATAAATAGATACCTAACATGTCACGCTTTAAAAATGCGCACGACCGTGAAATGGCGGACAAACTACGGTACTTAAAAATCTCCATAGGTGACGCTTTAAACGCCTTTGTGGTGATACCTCACATGTATGCATTCACTTCTGCTCAGGAGCACAGAGGAATGGGGGCACTTTAACTTTTTTTTCTTATTTATTTTACTTTTTATTTTTTTACTGTTTCTTTACCTTTTTTTTTCTTATTTATTTTACTTTTTATTTCGTTTTTTTATTGTACACTGCCCCTTTATCTTTTTTTTTCTTATTTATTTTACTTTTTATTTCGTTTTTTTTATTTTACACTGTCCCTTTACCTTTTTTTTTCTTATTTGTTTTACTTGTTATTTTGTTTTTTATTTTACACTGTCCCCTTTACCTTTTCTTTTTTTTTTCTTTTTATTCTGTTTTTTATTTTACACTGCCCCTTTACCTTTTTTTCTTATTTATTTAACTTTTTATTTCGTTTTTTATTTTACACTGTCCCTTTACCTTTTTTTCTTGTTTATTTAAATTTTTATTTCGTTTTTTATTTTACACTGTCCCTTTATCTTTTTTTTTTCTTATTTATTTTACTTTTTATTTCGTTTTTTTAAATTTTACACTGTCCCTTTATCTTTTTTTTCTTATTTATTTTACTTTTTATTTCGTTTTTTTATTTTACACTGTCCCTTTACCTTTTTTTTTCTTATTTGTTTTACTTGTTATTTTGTTTTTTATTTTACACTGTCCCCTATACCTTTTTTTTTTCTTTTTTAATTTTCTTTTTATTCTGTTTTTTATTTTACACTGCCCCTTTACCTTTTTTTTTTCTTATTTATTTTACTTTTTATTTTGTTTTTTTTATTTTACACTGTCCCTTTACCTTTTTTTTTCTTATTTGTTTTACTTGTTATTTTGTTTTTTATTTTACACTGTCCCCTTTACCTTTTTTTTTTTTTTTTTTTTTTATTCTGTTTTTTATTTTACACTGCCCCTTTACCTTTTTTTCTTATTTATTTAACTTTTTATTTCGTTTTTTATTTTACACTGTCCCTTTACCTTTTTTTTTTCTTATTTATTTTACTTTTTATTTCGTTTTTTTAAATTTTACACTGTCCCTTTATCTTTTTTTTCTTATTTATTTTACTTTTTATTTCGTTTTTTTATTTTACACTGTCCCTTTACCTTTTTTTTTCTTATTTGTTTTACTTGTTATTTTGTTTTTTATTTTACACTGTCCCCTATACCTTTTTTTTTTTCTTTTTTAATTTTCTTTTTATTCTGTTTTTTATTTTACACTGCCCCTTTACCTTTTTTTTTTCTTATTTATTTTACTTTTTATTTCGTTTTTTATTTTACACTGTCCCTTTACCTTTTTTTCTTGTTTATTTACATTTTTATTTCGTTTTTTATTTTACCTTTTTTTTCTTATTTATTTAAATTTTTTTTATTTTATTTTTTATTTTCCCTTTTATCTTTTTTTTTCTTATTTGTTTTACTTTTTATTTTTACGCTGAACCTTTACCATTTTTTTTCTTATTTATTTAACTTTTCATTTTACACTGTCCCTTTTAAATTTTTATTTTTTTTTCTTCTTTATTTTACTTTTTGTTTTTTATTTTACCTTATACCTTTTTTAACTTATTTGTTTTACTTTTTATTTTTACTCTGACCATTTACCCTTTTTTTTTCTTATATATTTTACTTTTTTATTCTACACGGTGCCTTTTACCTTTTTTTTTCTTTTTAATTTACTTTTTATTTCGTTTTTTATTTTACACTGTCCCTTTACTTTTTTTTCTTATTTATTTTAATTTTTTTAATTTTTTTTTTACTTTTTATTTTACGCTGTCCCTTCACCTTTTTTTGTCGAGTTCCTAATTCTTCCTTCACCTCGCACATTCCAGGGGCACATTCATCATCTACAAGGAAGGAGACGTCACCCATCCAATGGTGAGAGAGAGGATCTGGCACAACAGCGAGTTCAACTTTGACAACGTTCTGTCGGGGATGATGGCGCTCTTCACCGTCTCTACATTCGAAGGCTGGCCAGCGTAAGTATTGGGGAAAGGCGGAGGGGGCTGGACCCAGCGTAAGGCAGCCAATGGGAATAGGGGAGTCAGGGGGGCACAGAGTACGAGTGGGGGGAATAGTGCCCCATCATTGGTGTCAGTGGGGAAAATAGTGCCCCATCATTGGTGTCAGTGAGAGGAATAGTGTCCCATCATTGGTGTCAGTGGGTGGAATAGTGCCCCATCATTGGTATCAGTGGGGGGAATAGTGTCCCATCGTTTTTATCAGTGGGAGGAATAGTGTCCCATCATTGGTGTCAGTGGGAGGAATAGTGTCCCATCATTGGTGTCAATGGGAGGAATAGTGTCCCATCATTGGTGTCAGTGGGAGGAATAGTGTCCCATCATTGGTGTCAGTGGGAGGAATTGTGTCCCATCATTGTTATCAGTGGGAGGAATTGTGTCCCATCATTGTTATCAGTGGGAGGAATAGTGTCCCATTATTGGTATCAGTGGGAGGAATAGTGTCCCATTATTGGTATCAGTGGGAGGAATAGTGTCCCATCATTGGTATCAGTGGGAGGAATAGTGTCCCATCATTGTTATCAGTGTGAGGAATGGTGTCCCATCATTGGTGTCAGTGGGAGGAATAGTGTCCCATCATTGGTGTCAGTGGGAGGAATAGTGTCCCATCATTGGTGTCAGTGGGAGGAATAGTGTCCCGTCATTGGTGTCAGTGGGAGGAATAGTGTCCCATCATTGTTATCAGTGTGAGAAATAGTGTCCCATCATTGTTATCAGTGGGAGGAATAGTGTCCCATCATTGTTATCAGTGGGAGAAATAGTGTCCCATCATTGTTATCAGTGGGAGGAATAGTGTCCCATCATTGTTATCAGTGGGAGGAATAGTGTCCCATCATTGTTATCAGTGGGAGGAATAGTGTCCCATCATTGGTGTCAGTGGGAGGAATAGTGTCCCATCATTGTTATCAGTGTGAGAAATAGTGTCCCATCATTGGTGTCAGTGGGAGGAATAGTGTCCCATCATTGTTATCAGTGTGAGAAATAGTGTCCCATCATTGGTATCATTGGAAGGAATAGTGTCCCATCATTGGTGTCAGTGGGAGGAATAGTGTCCCATCATTGGTGTCAGTGGGAGGAATAGTGTCCCACCCACCATTGGAGCACAGGTGTGTGAGGAGGAGGGTGTGTCTGATCTGCTCCCTGAGATCCGTGTGAGAAGGGAGTCGCCTGAAAAACTATCCCAGCTCTCCTGGCCCCTTTCTGGGGAAGCCATGGAGGGCGGCGGGGCCTCCCCTGCTGGAGGTTCTCAGCCACCTCCTGGTTCATCTGCTGGCATGCCTGCCTCTCTACAAGCCTCAGCTGGTGATCTCTCTGCCCCTGGTGAGGATGAAGGATCGGCGGCCATTCGGGAGCGAGTGGTGGCCGGGATAAAAGTCCTGAAAAGGGAGAGGGATAAGCTTTACAAGCTGCGTGCGGAGCTGAAGCGCCTGAGGAAGCATCGTGAAGGCTTACATAGCCTGAAACGCGGATCAATGGATCCCGAGATCCAACTGGCCAAGGTCCGTGTGGACCACCAGGAAACCATCGTGGCCATTATGGAGGGAAGGGATGGCCCCTTTAAGGAGAAGTTCTCTAACGAGAGGAGGTTTGTGAAGGTGACCAAGATGGAGGTGGAGGAGGAGGAGACCCCCGTTTCTGATCCCCTGACCCCCCAAGGAGAGGTAAGCACCCCCATGCCTTCACAGGACTCAGGAGGCATGCTGAGGGTGATCCAGGGAATGGAGTCTCCTGTGCGGGGGGATCAGATGGTTTTTAATGAGGAGGACATAACTGATGATGTACCTGATAGAGTGAAGCCAGCTAAGCCACGTGTGGTGGATAAGACTGTGTATGTTCCATCTGTGACTGTGCCCAATAATAAGACTGTTTGCAGCAATGATGTGACTGCTGAGGCTGCAAAGCAGCAAGAGACACATTTAAAAAATGACATTCCTGTGAAGGAACTGCAAGTCCCAGCAGAACCCATTAACCCCCCTGCTGCTGAGACCAGAGCTGATTGCCCCACTGCTGCTGAGGGCTCTACAGTGCAGCATCAGGAGACAGCTGGTACTGCAGCAGCAACAGTGACTGTTCCTGATGAAAATGTGACTTCAGTGTGGGGCATTGGCCCGGACAAACCTTCTTTTGCTCAGGTGGTGCGCTCTGCCCCTGGTAGCTCCGCCCCCAAGCAGGGTTTTCCTCTGCGGGCTACCACCTTCAGCACCCCGGGATCTGGTCTGGGGTCTCTGGCTTCTGCTGGGGGTCCCAGACGCAATGTCGTTATCCTGAAATGGGAAGGTGGTGCAGTCCCCCCTGCAAGGCGTGCAGTGGTGGATTTAATCCTAGAGATGGGTTTTGGGTTAACGATCTCTATGCTTTTATACATGTGTCAGGGACGCGGGATTATATAGTCAGCTTCACCAAGCCAGAGGGTCTTGACCTGTTCTGGGAGAGATATGAGGCCCGGTGCAGGTCAAGACCCGAATGGGAAAGTCTGGCCCCAGTTGCGATTTCGCAGCGATCAACGGTGAAAAAGATCACTATCATTCTCACCAATGAGAGCGTCCCTGCCCGGGATCTGGAGGTTTGGTTGAGGAACTACGGGGAGGTTTTGACCAAACCTAATAAAATCCTTGATGAGCGTAACATCTGGACTGGGGGATGGTCGGTAACAGTCAGGTTGGCCAGGGATGGGAATGTTGTCCGTCACCTCCCCTCTTTGGCTTTCATAGGGAGGGATAGGATGACCGTGTTCTACCCTGGTCAGCCGAAGCTGTGCCACCGCTGTGGAGAGAGGGGCCACCTTAGCTCCTCCTGTTCGGCCTTGATATGCTCAGTGTGTCGGGGTCAGGGTCATGTGGCCAAGGACTGCGACCAGAAGATCAGGTGCAACCTGTGTCTGCGTTTTGGCCACCCCTACAGCAGATGCCCTGAGGCCTGGCACAATATGGAGAAGGAGGTAGTGGATGAGATGTCAAGGCTGGACAGGATGGAGGGTGAGGCCCCTAGTGTACCATCCTCCACTGCTGTGACCGACCCCCCTGGTCCTGCTCAGGATGCCTCCCCAGTTCCTGTGGCCACCCCCCCTGTGTCTGTAAGTTCTCCTTCTGTATCTGTCTCTGTGTCCCCCCAGCCTACTGTACCCGCTCCTCTTGTGTCAAAACCCTCTAAGTCTGTGCCCCCCGTGTCAGTTACCCCCCAGGAGTCTACCCCTCCTACGTCTGATTTACCCCCCCCATCAGGAGTGGTAGTGGGTACTGAGAAGGTCGCTTCCTCCTCTATGACAAAGTCTTCTGGGAAGACTTTAAAGAAAAAAAACAGAGATGAAGGCATCTTTGAGGCCGACCTCAAGTATTTGGAAGAGAGAAGGAAGGTTGGAAAACGGAAGAAGCAGGTGGTGAGGACGGAGCGGGAACAGGAAGCTCCGGTGCCTGTCTCCCACCGTCATAGGTCCTCTAGTTGGGACATTTCATCATCTGGCTCTTCTTCAGAGCTAAGCTCCGATTCAGATATGGATTTTGAGGCGGCCTCAAGAAAAAGAGAGGCTTCTGGTGATGAGCAGCAGAGGGGAGCTAAGAAGCAATCCACCCAATAACCCAAATGGCGGTTCCCCCTCCGTTAAAAGTGGCGACAATTAATGTCGCCAGCATTAAGTCAGTGAGAGCTCGTTCTATGGCCTTATTTTTGTTCAGCCAATTAGATGCTGAAATTTTATTTTTGCAAGAGACTAGGCTCAGCTCCTTGGCAGATATTCATATGGCCAAGAGAGAGTGGAGGTATGGTCCATCTTACTGGTCTCTTGCGGCCGAGCCTTACGGCGGTGTGGCGGTGTTGTTTAAAACCGGCATGGTAACTGTCCGGCGGGTCATTGAGGTGGAGATTGGGAGATGTATGGTCTTAGACGTCCTTGTGGGAGGGCAGGACCTGCGCCTAATTAATATTTATGGACCGCACACAAAGTGGGACAGGAAATGCCTTTTTACAAGGATCAAGCCATTTCTTTTTACATCCCGGCAAGTGGTCTTTGGAGGTGACTTTAATACAGTAATTAGGCCCAAGGACAGGAAGGACTTCAAGGACCGGCTGGGATATGATAGCGTTTTTCTAAATAGTATGGTTAGGGATGCTGGTCTTGTGGATGTGCACATTAAGCACCTCCCGGACGACACCGGGTTCACCTTTCATCGTGGTAATAGTCAGAGTAGGATAGACAGGTTTTTTTTGAAGGAGGCCTCTGCTTTCTCACCCCCAGTGGTGCAGGCAGTGGAGTTCTCTGATCACTGTATGCTATCTGTGGCCCTGAATGCTTCAGACGCCCCTCAGAGGGGAAAGGGCATCTGGAGATTAAATTCGACTCTACTCAAGGAAGAACATGTTAGACAATCCTTTGAGGAATTCTTTCAGGCACAGATGACCATCCTGGACTTTTGTAGCAGCAAGGCTGAGTGGTGGGAGCTGACCAAAAAGAGGACCGCTGGATTCTTCAGGGGCCTAGCCAATAGAAAACAGTTTAATAGATACATGACCTACCAACGTTTGCGGAGGAAGCTGGATATTCTTGTCTCGAGAGGAGGAGATCCTGGGGCAATCTCCGAAGTGAAACTCCTCCTCAGGAAGTGTCAATATGACCGGCATGCCTCTTTGGTTCTGGAGAGGGACTATGGGAAGTACCACTCGCCTGACCCTTACCAGAACTGCAAACAAGGTGTAGCTGTTAAAGCGGTCGTTGGCCTTAAGGACAGTACAGGTTCCGTGACAAAGTCCAGGTCAGGGATTCTGGAGGTCATGAGGTCCTTTTATGCCGACCTTCTTGGGAGGAAAGAGCTTGACCGTGACAAGATGGAAAGCTTTTTGGACTCTACTCCAGGTCTAAATGGTGGAGATGTTCCATTGATGAATTTGACAGAGGAGATCACAGTTGAAGAGGTGATGAGGGCAATTGAACAGCTTGCCATCAAAAAGTCACCCGGACCGGATGGCTTGACGGCTGAGTTTTACAAAGCCTTTAAGTTTATTCTGGCCCCACATTTGGTAGAGGTTTTTAACAGTTGTCTCGCTGAGGGGGTGCTTCCCCCTTCCATGAGGCACTCGGCTGTGATTCTTCTGTCAAAGGGTAAAGATCCTTCGATGATTGAGAATTGGCGCCCCATCAGCCTTCTTAATGTCGATAGAAAGATACTGGCGAAGATATTTTTCTGGCGCCTGTCGTCAGTAGCAGAGTCTTTGCTTTCTCGCCATCAGCACTGTTCGGTCCAGGGTAGGAGCACCTTCACAGCGGTGTTAGCTGTCCGGGAGGCCTTGGAGCGGTGCAGGGCTGCAGGCTGGGGAAAGTATTTGCTGACATTGGATCAGGCAAAGGCTTTTGATCGTGTTAACCATGAGTACCTGTGGTTGCTCCTTAGTAAGTACGGTCTGCCGGGTGGTTTTGTTGATTGGCTGAAAGTCTTGTATAAGGGGGCAGAAAGCTTCCCTCTTGTTAATGGTTGGGTTGGGCAGTCCTTTGAGGTTGGTTCCGGGGTGCGCCAGGGTTGTCCCCTGAGTCCCCTGCTTTATGTGTTTGCAATCGACCCCTTCATCAGGAGGCTAGAGAGCGGCATGTTGTGTGGGGGTACCAGTGGGGCTCCCGGGTGAGCCGCCATTGAGGGTTGTTGCTTATGCGGACGATGTATCGGTGATTGTCACTGGGACGGATGAGGCGGAGGAGGTGGTCTCTCTGACATCACGGTATTCTGAAGCATCAGGCTCCAAGATCAATCAGGAAAAGAGCGAAGTTTTCTGGATGGGAAAGGAAGGTGAGGGGTTTGATCTCCCGGACGCCTTTCCAGTGCCCCAGGAAAAAATTAAGATACTAGGCATTGAATTTGGACCCGGCGATTATGGCCTCAAAAACTGGGAAGGCAGACTGGAAATTGCCAATGCTAAGGTGGTCAGCTGGAAGAGATGGAAGTTATCTATGAGGGAAAGGGTTGATCTGATTAAGACCTACCTGATTCCGATCTTCTTGTATGTCAGCTTTGTCTGCATCTTGCCAGTGTCTCTCTATGCTAGGGTCAGTAGTGTGTTCTTCCAGATGCTGTGGGGGAACAGACTGAACCCCATCAAGAGGAATGTCACCTACCTATCCAGGAGGGAGGGTGGCTTAGGTATGGTCAACCCAGTTCTTTTCTTTTCACTGTTATTTCTCAAGTTTAATATTGGTAGTATGCTTGCAGTGGAACCTCCTGGATGGGCAGGCATATTTAGATCTTGGTTTAGGCCTTTTCTACGACTTTGGGAAGAAGGTGGCCAAGTGAAGAATCGCAGGGGTCATCGTGGTCAGCTACCAGCCTATGTAGCTCCGTGCCTGAAGTTACTGCGGCAGTGGCGATTGTCGGCTGAAGATCTCAGATCGGTTCCGAGGAAAGACCTTATGAGTCGAGTCTTGAGCGAAGTCTTTCATGACCCACTGGCCTTAAGGGATTGCCCAGGCCCAGTTTTGAGGGCGGGGTTGAGGCTGATTAATTTGGATAGAATACCTCCTAAATTTCGGGATCTGGCCTGGTTGTGTTTCCATGGGAAGCTCTATGTTCGGGGCAATTTGAAATTTCGCAGTTCGATGGATCGTAGCTGTCCTCGGGAGGAGTGTGCAGATGAGGAGGAGACTATGGACCATTTTCTGCTTCGTTGCCCCTTTAACATAGAAGTGTACAGACAGGTGGGGCGGGCGCTCGGTGTTCCTTTCCTCTCCAGGCTGGGTTATGCTGAGTGGGTGTACGGAGCATTCAGTACCGGTGGAGGTTTTTGTTTGGATACACTTTTTTTAGTTAGCCTAGTGGTCCGTTATTTCACCTGGAACGCACGGTGTCAGGTCAGCAATCCTTCCTGTTGAGGTGGTGGTGTATGACATTGTGCATGAGGTGGGGAAGATTCGGGGGCTTGAGAGAGACAAGTGGGGTCAGGGGGCGTGGCTGAAGGCGTGGAGGGGTTTCAGGCCTCCCTGACTGCCAGGAGTCTCTTTCCCGGGTGTGGCTGTCTGTCTCTTATCACCCTAGATTATTATTATTGATAGATGGCTGCGTACATAGGTGACGGGTTGTGCCTCTTAGGCCCTCTCTGCTGCTTTGTGTAAATAGTTTTGTAGTAATGTTTTGGTGGTGGTGTATAGTGTATATATTGTGTATAGTGTATATATTGTGTATATATTGTGTATAGTGTATATATTGTATATATTCTGACCCTGGATGTGTATTCCTTGGATTTATGTTTAAGTTTTGTACTACAGTTATGTTTTTTACTTTTGTATAAAATTTGTTGCTTGATTCTTTTAATAAAAGATCAATAGTGTCCCATCATTGTTATCAGTGGGAGAAATAGTGTCCCATCATTGTTATCAGTGGGAGGAATAGTGTCCCATCATTGTTATCAGTGGGAGAAATAGTGTCCCATCATTGGTGTCAGTGGGAGGAATAGTGTCCCATTATTGGTATCAGTGGGAGGAATAGTGTCCCATCATTGGTATCAGTGGGAGGAATAGTGTCCCATCATTGGTATCAGTGGGAGGAATTGTGTCCCATCATTGTTATCAGTGGGAGGAATAGTGTCCCATCATTGGTGTCAGTGGGAGGAATAGTGTCCCATCATTGGTGTCAGTGGGAGGAATAGTGTCCCATCATTGGTGTCAGTGGGAGGAATAGTGTCCCATCATTGGTATCAGTGGGAGGAATTGTGTCCCATCATTGTTATCAGTGGGAGGAATAGTGTCCCATCATTGTTATCAGTGGGAGAAATAGTGTCCCATCATTGGTATCAGTGGGAGGAGTAGTGTCCCATCATTGGTGTCAGTGGGAGGAATAGTGTCCCATCATTGTTATCAGTGGGAGGAGCAGTGTCCCATCATTGGTATCAGTGGGAGGAATAGTGTCCCATCATTGTTATCAGTGGGAGGAGCAGTGTCCCATCATTGGTGTCAGTGGGAGGAATAGTGTCCCATCATTGGTGTCAGTGGGAGGAATAGTGTCCCATCATTGTTATCAGTGTGAGAAATAGTGTCCCATCATTGTTATCAGTGGGAGGAATAGTGTCCCATCATTGTTATCAGTGGGAGAAATAGTGTCCCATCATTGGTGTCAGTGGGAGGAATAGTGTCCCATCATTGGTGTCAGTGGGAGGAATAGTGTCCCATCATTGGTGTCAGTGGGAGGAATAGTGTCCCATCATTGGTATCAGTGGGAGGAATGGTGTCCCATCATTGGTGTCAGTGGGAGGAATAGTGTCCCATCATTGGTGTCAGTGGGAGGAATAGTGTCCCATTATTGGTATCAGTGGGAGGAATTGTGTCCCATCATTGGTATCAGTGGGAGGAATTGTGTCCCATCATTGTTATCAGTGGGAGGAATAGTGTCCCATCATTGTTATCAGTGGGAGAAATAGTGTCCCATCATTGGTATCAGTGGGAGGAGTAGTGTCCCATCATTGGTGTCAGTGGGAGGAATAGTGTCCCATCATTGTTATCAGTGGGAGGAGCAGTGTCCCATCATTGGGATCAGTGGGAGAAATATTGTCCCATCATTGTTATCAGTGGGAGGAATAGTGTCCCATCATTGGTGTCAGTGGGAGGAATAGTGTCTCATCATTGTTATCAGTGGGAGAAATAGTGTCCCATCATTGGTGTCAGTGGGAGGAATGGTGTCCCATCATTGGTGTCAGTGGGAGGAGTAGTGTCCCATCATTGGTGTCAGTGGGAGGAGTAGTGTCCCATCATTGGTGTCAATGGGAGGAATAGTGTCCCATCATTGTTATCAGTGGGAGGAATAGTGTCCCATCATTGTTATCAGTGGGAGGAGTAGTGTCCCATCATTGGTATCAGTGGGAGGAATAGTGTCCCATCATTGGTATCAGTGGGAGGAATAGTGTCCCATCATTGGTATCAGTGGGAGGAATAGTGTCCCATCATTGGTGTCAGTGGGAGGAATAGTGTCCCATCATTGGTATCAGTGGGAGGAATAGTGTTCCATCATTGGTGTCAGTGGGAGGAATAGTGTCCCCTCATTGGTATCAGTGGGAGGAATAGTGTCCCATCATTGGTGTCAGTGGGAGGAATAGTGCCCCATCGTTGGTATCAGTGGGGGGAATAATGCCCCATCATTGGTGTAAGCCTTCAGAGGTGCCCTCGTTTTGCCATAGTGGGTATGGGTACACCCGGACACACATAATAATAATTGGATCCTTTTCATATACTCTCTTCATAGTCTTCTGTACAAGGCCATCGATGCCAATGGGGAGAACGTGGGGCCCATTTACAATTACCGGGTGGAGATTTCCATCTTCTTCATCGTCTATATCATCATCATCGCGTTCTTCATGATGAACATCTTCGTAGGTTTCGTCATTATCACGTTCCGGGCGCAGGGGGAGCAGGAGTACAAGAACTGCGAGCTGGACAAGAACCAGGTAATGGACTTCCTGTTCCCACTCCGGGGACTTCTCCGCCCACTAAACCCGCCCCCCGTGATTGACCCTCTGATGTGATTTGCCTCCTCAGCGTCAGTGTGTGGAGTACGCCCTGAAGGCCCAGCCCCTGAGGAGGTACATCCCCAAGGCGAAGTACCAGTACAAGGTCTGGTATATGGTCAACTCCACCGGCTTCGAGTACATCATGTTTGTGCTGATCCTCCTCAACACCATCGCCCTGGCAATGCAGGTACCATATAATGAGGGTAAATATATGCCCCAATGTAGAGCCCAGTGCCCCAAAGTCACATTCCGGGCTAGCCTTGTACATCCAGTCCAGCAGGGTCCGGGTACGACCTTAAAAGCTAGTGCTGAGGAAACCCCCGTCCAGATAGCTGCTATGTAGAGGTCAACCCAAGCAGGTCACATTCCAGGCTGGCCTTGTACATCCAGTCCAGCAGGGTCCGGGTACGGCCTTAAAGGATAGTGCTGAGGATAGCTAAAAACATGAATGGTGTCAGAGGGAACTTATCTGAGATGCAGGATTTGCTCGTTGCTCAAGAAACCCCTAGAAACTTCTGGAGGAACCCCTAGCAACCTCTGGAGGAACCCCTAGTAACCTCTGGAGGAACCCCTAGTAACCTCTGGAGGAACCCCTAGCAACCTCTGGAGGAACCCCTAGCAACATCTGGAGGAACCCCTAGCAACCTCTAGAGGGACGCCTAGTAACCTCTGGAGGAACCCCTAGTAACCTCTGGAGGAACCCCTAGCAACCTCTGGAGGAACCCCTAGCAACCTCTGGAGGAACCCCTAGTAACCTCTGGAGGAACCCCTAGTAACCTCTGGAGGAACCCCTAGCAACCTCTGGAGGAACCCCTCGTAACCTCTGGAGGAACCCCTAGCAACCTCTGGAGGAACCCCTAGCAACCTCTGGAGAAACCCCTAGTAACCTCTGGAGGAACCCCTAGTAACCTCTGGAGGGACGCCTAGTAACCTCTGGAGGAACCCCTAGCAACCTCTGGAGGAACCCCTCGTAACCTCTGGAGGAACCCCTAGCAACTTCTGGAGGAACCCGTAGCAACCTCTGGAGGGACGCCTAGTAACCTCTGGAGGAACCCCTAGATTACTCTGGAGGAACCCCTAGATTACTCTGGAGGAACCCCTAGATTACTCTGGAGGAAAACCTAGCAACCTCTGGAGGAGCCCATAGCAACCTCTGGAGGAACCCCAAGCAACCTCTGGAGGAACCCCAAGCAATCTCTGGAGGAGCCCCAAGCAACCTCTGGAGGAACTCCTAGTAACCTCTGGAGGAACCCTAGATTTCTATTGAAACCCTGTCCTAGGTAGAGATGAGCTTGGGTTTGGTCTGGGCATGAGTTAGAACCAAACCCAGAAGGAAGGTGTCACCCACAGCTGCCCAATCACCTGTGGCCATTGCATTCCCCGCCCAATAGCTGCACATAAACAAAGGGGCGGAGATACTTGTGATATCATTAACCTAATATGACCAAAAAACAAACGTGTCCCTACTCCTGGGAAATAATAATAATAATAATAGTAGTAATAATAGTAATAATAATAATAGTAGTAATAATAATAATAATAATAATAATAATGGTAATAATAGTAAAAAAAATAGTAAGAATAATAATCGTAATAATAATAATAATAGTAAGAATAATAATGGTAATAATAGTAATAATAATAGTAATAATAGTAATAATAATAATAATAATAATAGTAATAATAATAATAGTAATAATAATAATAATAGTAATAATAATAATAATAGTAATAATAATGGTAATAATAATGGTAATAATAGTAATATTAATGGTAATAATAATAATAGTAATGGTAATAATAATAGTAATAATAATAATAATAGTAATAATAATAGTAATAGTAATAATAATAATAGTAATAATAATAATAATAGTAATAATAATAATAGTAATAATAATGGTAATAATAATGGTAATAATAGTAATATTAATGGTAATAATAATAATAGTAATAATAATAATAATGGTAATAATAATAATACCTAAATAATTATTTTCTCTTTTTGAAGCATTATGAACAATCGCAGCCATTTAATTACGCCATGGACATCCTCAATATGGTCTTCACCGGACTCTTTACAGTGGAGATGGTCCTCAAACTCATCGCCTTCAGGCCAAAGGTCAGTCCAGTCTCTTTTTTTATTCTATTTTTATTTTTTAATAATCCCCCAAAAATATTTTTTATATCATTTTTCATGTTTGTTTTTTGTTAAATTTTATTAGATTTTTTTTTATTTTGTGGTGAGTTTTTTATGAGTTTGGAGATACCTTCATGTTATACTGGATCTCTGTAGGTTTAGACTCCATAGACGTGTTATACATTTCTTTACTCCAATCCCTTTACACATAAGATTATATATTCTAAAGCAGGGTGTCCAAATGAATTTTATTGCGGGCTTCATTAGCAGTATGGTTGCCCTTAAAGGGCCGATTGTATCTGGGGTACACTACGTACAGAGTGCAGAGCTCAGGAGGGTACTACATGTAGAGTTTAGGCTTACACTACATACAGATTGCAGGGTTTAGGAGTGTGCTATGTACAAAGTGCAGAGTTCAGGAGTGTGCTACCGTATGTACAGAGTGTAGAGTTCAGGATGATACTACATACAGAGTGCAGAGCTCAGGAGCGTGCTATGTACAGAGTGCAGAGTTCTGTATTACGCTACATGCAGAGTGCAGGATGATACTATGTACAGAGTGCAGAGTGCAGGATGATACTATGTACAGAGTGCAGAGTCCAGGATGATACTATGTACAGAGTGCAGAGTCCAGGATGATACTATGTACAGAGTGCAGAGTCCAGGATGATACTATATACAGAGTGCAGAGTCCAGGATGATACTATATACAGAGTGCAGAGTCCAGGATGATACTATGTACAGAGTGCAGAGTCCAGGATGATACTATATACAGAGTGCAGAGTCCAGGATGATACTATATACAGAGTGCAGAGTCCAGGATGATACTATATACAGAGTGCAGAGTCCAGGATGATACTATATACAGAGTGCAGAGTCCAGGATGATACTATATACAGAGTGCAGAGTCCAGGATGATACTATATACAGAGTGCAGAGTCCAGGATGATACTATATACAGAGTGCAGAGTCCAGGATGATACTATATACAGAGTGCAGAGTCCAGGATGATACTATATACAGAGTGCAGAGTCCAGGATGATACTATATACAGAGTGCAGAGTCCAGGATGATACTATATACAGAGTGCAGAGTCCAGGATGATACTATGTACAGAGTCCAGGATGATGCTATGTACAGAGTCCAGGATGATGCTATGTACAGAGTGCAGAGCTCAGGAGCGTGCTATGTACAGAGTGCAGAGTTCTGGATTACACTACGTACAGAGTGCAGAGTCCAGGATGATACTATGTACAGAGTGCAGAGTCCAGGATGATACTATGTACAGAGTGCAGAGTCCAGGATGATACTATGTACAGAGTGCAGAGTCCAGGATGATACTATGTACAGAGTGCAGAGTCCAGGATGATACTATGTACAGAGTGCAGAGTCCAGGATGATACTATGTACAGAGTGCAGAGTCCAGGATGATACTATGTACAGAGTGCAGAGTCCAGGATGATACTATGTACAGAGTGCAGAGTCCAGGATGATACTATGTACAGAGTCCAGGATGATACTGTAATGGCAAAATGGGGTGTGCAAAGCACACTGCCATCTTGCCATGTGCTGTAAAGCACATTCGCCATCTTAAATGAAATGATGCCATGTTTAAGCTAAACAATTTACTCACCATATATTCCCTGCCATTCATCCATACCAATCAAGAGACATTACAACAGCTGCACTCATGTTACCATCCTTGCAAATCAACCCCCCTCCCAGGGCTGACCATGGCGCTTTTATTTACACAAAACAGGAAGTCATCACCAGTAAGTCGCCTCCCCACATGGGAGGCGACATTACCAGATGTCTCCTATACACAGCACCAAAACATTCCTTCTGACAGGAAGTCAAATTGAATAGATGAATAGACTATAATACAATGAATACAATGAATAGAAATACAAACAATGTCTTATGGGTGTGTCCGGTCAGGGTGTGCATGTGCCCCCCCCCGACCCCAGAAACGCTCACAAGCCCTCAAAATATACCCTGATAGAACCTTTAATCTGCGCCATTCCATAGAATAATGCATATAAAGATTATACCCTTATTGAGGCTATTTACAGATGTACCCTATGAATCCCAAATCCTGCTGATCAGACATGACCCAGATAAGAGCGTACATCTGTCCATAGCCACTAGTGTGTTTGCGGAATGAACGCATCCCCCTCAACGATCGTCTGTGCTAAATGCACAGAGGGGCCCCTCGCTGGTGGGCATATGCCCATGCCGCAACCATCACACTCCAACCTCAAGACGAGAGTCAACCAGCCTCAGGAATGCCACAGTCAGCTCTATTTAGAGCTGGTTGGGGAAGTGTCAAGACTGGGTGCCAATTATGACAATACATAATAAATACATCTTCAAATTTCCACCACAGTCCTCCCTTTTTGTCATATTGCTCCCACTTGTCCTTCAAATCTTGATAGTCTTCTTACACCTAGAAACTAATCAGTCCTTACAGTCCATAAAAAGGAAAACACGGCTTGACATGTAGACTCTGTTCTTCAGGAGACATGACATAAGGAGGACACAACTTGGTGAGCTGTAGTAATCACAGATTGGGCAGTGATCCTCTGTGTCTTGTCCGTGGGTCCGGCTCCGGGGGCATCTCATCTGGTACGAGGGTTGGGTTTCGGGACATCTCATCTGGTACATGGTCATCTGCTCCGGGGCGTCTCATCTGGTACGTGGTCATCTGCTCCGGGGCGTCTCATCTGGTACATGGTCATCTGCTCCGGGGCGTCTCATCTGGTACATGGTCATCTGCTCCGGGGCGTCTCATCTGGTACGTGGTCATCTGCTCCGGCTCTGGTCACGCGTCCAATCAGGCAACAGGAGCGCTCATCACGACATAGAAAGAATAGAAATAAAAACGACATGAGTATATATATTCCCATTTCAATCAACCACGATCCGCTGAAAAATAAGAATTAAATCCCCTCAGATTCCCAGACCCTTCAAAGGACTCCCAACCTTCACTCAGTTACAGCTCTGGCTTTGCCTTGTAGGGACCCAAACCTTATCCATATGGGCCTGAACTCCTATTCCCAGTATCCCCTGAACCAGATATAACAATATTTACTTGTAAATTCCCAGAAACCCCCCCCTTGGGCTGTCAGAACTTCCTTGTAGCTTCAACAGTTACATGAAACATTCCATCCTCAATAGGTGTGAATTGTTCAAACGTATCATAAGCTCAAGCCCCCCCACCTTGTACATGCAGGAAACCGTGCCCAGACCTAGTCCGGGTTGGTGAACAATTCCCTTCTAGCTGTCCCCGCCATTCCCAATTTCTCTCGCGCCATCAGATCCTCGCAATTGGCCGCGACATAGGACAGGGACAGCTTCACCACCACTCATGAACCTCTTGCATTGGGGGAATTACCTTATAAGCTGTAGATCTGCATAAACACCAAACTAAAGTTACACACTTGTGGACTACCCAGTCCTGATACCCAACCGACAAGAGGCGGAGCCATAAAAACAATAATCAATTTTACCCTCTAAAAACATAATAAATTCCATTGACAGGTGTCTGTTTGGAGTTTTCACTAGTTTGTCAATAATCCTCATAATTAGCATGTACCACTGTCATCGCTGGGGACTAAAGCTCAATGGAGACTCAGAACAGACCCAGCAATCGGTCCCGTTCGTCTTCTTAATTAGTCATGGAATACACTTTAAATAATAACTTGGGATGCTTTCCATTGTTACCCGTGCTAAAATTTACTAAACAAACAAATACAAAATAAACAAAGATACTCCTCATTTCTTTGATGTGGTTGAGCCGCTTCTTGCAGTGGCTGGCGTGGTCTCGTCCATCAAGCTTCTTTACAAATGAACCAGTCACCTGGTTGGGGAAATATGAAAACCAATTACCGTGTCGGGGTCCAGGAGAGACTCCTGAACCCTGTGAAGTTCATGTTACAGGGATCGTACCCACCCCATCACCCAAGAATGAGAGTGACAGTTGAGGGAGTACGACCCTGGTTTTGGTTGACCTCCAAACAACCCTTATGACAACCTCGGGACTGTGGTCGCCGCTTAACCTGTGCGTGGCTCACCGTCGCCTGTAATCGCTTACCAGCGCCTGTAATACCCGGAACCATTGACAGTTTCTTAGCAACTAAAATGGGAACCTACTTCACCAGACTGCTGCTTACCGATTCAAATTCTATCAAAGAAAGACGATCTTGGCACAAAGTTGATTAAAATTAGAAAGATTAGTGTTATTAGTTCGGAGAACTGTCACCTTTACATTTTATTTACCATCCCCCCCTTTTCTTCCTCAATACAGACTGGAGGAAGAAATGATAAAAAGAAACAATGAAATAGCCTATGATACTTTCACCTCCTTAGACCCGTATTTATCCATGTGTACAGCTGTCTACATACACCTGCTCTCTATGTACAAACACTTCCGGAAACTCTTTGGACCTGAAAAATACTTATAAGCAGAAATCATTACTCCATCCTTCATATTCATCCTGCAGAGAATGGCAAACAAAAATGACATTCCTGTACATTGTCAATGACATTCTTCACAAAACCGATTCAAACAAAAACCCTTTGTAACCCTTACTTTTCCCGTTCCTACAAAAATACAAAAGCCGCGACGCATCAGAAGATCGCCGCGGTAAGTTTGAATAAAAAAAAACATTCACGTTACTACATACAAACATTCAAATACAAATGTGGGGGAGATATTCATAGCTTTCAAAACAAAAATGAAAAAACAAAAACCAGCCGGAAATCTGCCTTCACTCTTTCCGCAATACAAGAAAATACAATGGAAAAATATGAGAACAGCGCGAGAAACTTGCATAGACCAGCTATACAAAGTTCTCCTGAGGCGCGTACCACACCTCCATCCACACTCATTACAGATTTCTGAAACCACATCAGATCTACATCCAAGGTAACTTTTATTCTGAGGTCTCATACCTCCATCCAGAGTACCTTCCAAAGGAGTACACCTTACTGTACCCTCTGACCACCTACGACTTTCTTTAGGGGTCTCATGTCCGGAGCCCCTAATCCGGACCTCATGTGCGGTGCAGCTGTCTGACTGATGTACTGCATGGGCGGCACATCCCATGACGATTCGAATCGCTTTTTTTAAGTGAGCTCTGCGTCCAGAACACACCGCGCTTTGTTTTCGGAGCGGTTCTGACTTGCGCCTTTAAAATCAAAACCGATCCCCGGATTTCCGATACATGGCTTGACCGGGGCATTAGCGTACTACTCCTACACATTTATGCTAATATAATCGCTCACAAGATTTCCGAATATTATACACAGCCTGACCTGTATCACGATATAAAGCCTCCTAAAATGTGTTCGTCAGACAACATACAAAGCACCATGAAATCCTCCACTTTTCAAAACAATATTATGGCTTCTTTCTACCTGCGTCTACATGATACAACAATAATGGTGACGCCCCTCTGTTTCCTCTCGCATACCCAAAACTGTATTTACAGTATAAAACTTCACAAAAACAACTGAAATTAAACTTTAAAACACTCTTTCAAATATTTCTGTTGTCCTTTCAGGACACAAATCTCATTGCTCATCTTTCAGAAGACTTCAAAATACCTCCCACTGACTTCCTGCATATATATAAATGCTGAGAAAGGACTTCCTGTTGTATGCTCAGCTCTTTAAAACCCAAATCTGATTTATTTACATAATGACAGAAAGATGGAGAGAGAGGGGAAGTCTGTCTTCACTGCCTCATCTCAACACATGAAAAAACTCCATGGACCACATGTATCCCCTGGAAGTATTAAAAAGTAGTAAACAAAGCCAAAACTCAAATCTCCTGCGTTTTTTCCTCTTAAAAACAAAACACCTTTGGTTCAGGGAAAATAAAACCATCTCCTCCCATCTGCAGAATGGGAGTTGATCCCCCCTGACCCAATCATTATTCAAAAACAATGAACAACTCCCAAACATTTAAACAAACAAACGCACATCGCTGTGCACAAAAATGCAGTCAGCGCCAGTAACATATTCAAAAATGAAATGTTACACAAAAAGTCTCCACTTTTACACTGCAAAGTCAGCCAACAGGTTAGTCAGATCCTGTATATACTGGCCCTAGCGTCCGCAAACGCTACTCAAAAGATAGCACTTTACACTGAGTCACAAAATGGCCGACAACAAACCAAGCAACAATGGCGCCATTTACGCTTGTAGTAAAACAATTTAACTGCGCTTCCAAATCACCTGTTTACCACAGGACATACCGTACTACACACATAAAGGAAAACAAAAATGTTCTCCACCCGATCCTAACAGAGAAAAGAGCGCGCTAATCAATTCGCACTAAACATCGAAATCTGCCCCAAAGGCTGCTAAAATCCACCAGCAAAATAGCCAGAGAAATACCACACAAAAAGGAGAGGTGGCTGCACCTCCCCCCTGGGGTGACCCACAGTGCAAACAGACTACGCCCCCAAAATGGCCACTGATGACCAAAATGGCCGCCATATGCAGTTTTTTTTAAAACTTGCCTAGAACCTTTCTTCCACAAAGACAAAACATTGATCATCAAAAACAAACAATAAAAAACATTTTCTAAAAACAACCAACCTAAAAGGCACACACTTTAGGTTCCTTCAAATCTGACCTTTTTATGGTGGGAACCCCTCATAATGAGCGCATTTTAGGCTGCTTCAAAGCTGACCTTTTGCCAAAAACAGCACATTCAAATAAAATGTTGGTTATATGAAGCAACATAAAACAAAAACACTTTTCTCAAAGCCCATGTAAACAAGCCATTAAAAAAAATATATACAGTGAGCTTACATTTAAAACCTTCCGAAATAAAAACTTTTTTTTTTTCATGCTAACAGCAGCTGCTATTGTCTGGCCACTTAAAAATGCATAATTTATCAATTTCTATTCCTCATAAAGATCATGAACATATTACACATGACTTTGCTCTAAAATTGTACACCAAAGCACATGTTTCATCAGCCAAACAATTCAATCAGCTCTACCACATTAATGCACAAAATTCAAAAAGGCTTCAGCCACACATCACAGGCTGAATAACCCCACCTATACTGGGGAAACATCTACAATATACAGTTTCCATATACATCATAAAAATGTTACATCTAACTATGTTCTGAAAGTTGCAAAGTCAGTTGACACAGAAATCAAAACACTGTTCGCCCTTCCCCCGCAAGCCGCATGGCTAGAGGAGCGATGTTACACAAAAGCTTGCCTTCTCCAACAGATTCAATCTGGTCAAACAATCAAGTTACAAACAAACAAATCGCCCTTCCCCCCCAAGCCGCATGGCTAGAGGGCCATGTTAGAATCTATTCTAACCTATCTGCTCCATACATCACACAAAACTGTTCAGCCACACTTCAAACAGCATTTAGACATACAAAGCAAACTTCCAGTCGATGACTAATCATACATACACACACGATCAAAATTACACCTACATATATACACACACGATCAAAATCCACTCGATTTCACAAACACACGCAATCACATACATGCATCCAATCGTTTTTCACAAATGCACGCAATCACACACATAAACAGTCATACACAACTATCATCACACACACACACACACTCTATCACACAACAATCATACAATCAGAATCACACACACAACAGTCATACAATCAGAATCACACACACACACACGTCATACAATCAGAATCACACACACACACACACACACGTCATACAATCAGAATCACACACACACCTCATACATACATCTATCACACAGCAGACATACAATCAGGATTTCACATGTGCACACACACACACACAAACTCAAGCATTATTTCAAAAAGATGTCAAATTTTTTCTTTTAAAGCATGTTTTTCCCGATGCATCAGAATGTATCCCCATCTCCCCCATCTGATGCCATAGGAAAAAACCTGAATAGTCCCTTTCAATGGTCGCCATCTGTAATGGCAAAATGGGGTGTGCAAAGCACACTGCCATCTTGCCATGTGCTGTAAAGCACATTCGCCATCTTAAATGAAATGATGCCATGTTTAAGCTAAACAATTTACTCACCATATATTCCCTGCCATTCATCCATACCAATCAAGAGACATTACAACAGCTGCACTCATGTTATCATCCTTGCAAATCAACCCCCCTCCCAGGGCTGACCATGGCGCTTTTATTTACACAAAACAGGAAGTCATCACCAGTAAGTCGCCTCCCCACATGGGAGGCGACATTACCAGATGTCTCCTATACACAGCACCAAAACATTCCTTCTGACAGGAAGTCAAATTGAATAGATGAATAGACTATAATACAATGAATACAATGAATAGAAATACAAACAATGTCTTATGGGTGTGTCCGGTCAGGGTGTGCATGTGCCCCCCCCCCT
This sequence comes from Rana kukunoris, assembly GCA_029574335.1. NCBI lineage: Eukaryota > Metazoa > Chordata > Amphibia > Anura > Ranidae > Rana > Rana kukunoris. The sequence goes on from JAJQKJ010002168.1 coordinate 132,097, forward strand.
GACCCCAGAAACGCTCACAAGCCCTCAAAATATACCCTGATAGAACCTTTAATCTGCGCCATTCCATAGAATAATGCATATAAAGATTATACCCTTATTGAGGCTATTTACAGATGTACCCTATGAATCCCAAATCCTGCTGATCAGACATGACCCAGATAACAGCGTACATCTGTCCATAGCCACTAGTGTGTTTGCGGAATGAACGCATCCCCCTCAACGATCGTCTGTGCTAAATGCACAGAGGGGCCCCTCGCTGGTGGGCATATGCCCATGCCGCAACCATCACACTCCAACCTCAAGACGAGAGTCAACCAGCCTCAGGAATGCCACAGTCAGCTCTATTTAGAGCTGGTTGGGGAAGTGTCAAGACTGGGTGCCAATTATGACAATACATAATAAATACATCTTCAAATTTCCACCACAATACTATATACAGAGTGCAGAGTCCAGGATGATACTATGTACAGAGTGCAGAGTCCAGGATGATACTATGTACAGAGTGCAGAGCTCAGGATGATACTATGTACAGAGTGCAGAGTCCAGGATGATACTATGTACAGAGTGCAGAGTCCAGGATGATACTATGTTCAGAGTGCAGGGTTTAGGAGTGTGCTATGTACAGAGTTCAGCGTTCAGGAGTGCACTGCTTACAGAGTGTAGAGTTTAGAAGTCTGTTAAGTACGTAGTTTAGGAGCGTGCTATGTACAGAGTGCAGAATTTAGAAGAGTGCTGCGTACAGAGTGCTGAGTTTAGGAGTCTGTTAAGTACAAATTGCAGAGTTCAGGATTGCGCTAAATACAGAGTGCCCCCCCCCCCAGCATTTCTGGTCATGACCATCATCTAACCCTAAGGGTAGACGATCCATCATGTTGCATTTACTTCCTGGAATCCATCTCCCCTTAGCTCAAGTATGCATGCGCAGGGATCTCCAAACTACGGCCCTCCAGCTGCTGTGGAACTACACTTCCCATGAGGCATTGTAAAACTCTGACATTCGTAGACATGACTAGGCATGATGGGAATTGTAGTTCCTGAACACCTGGAGGGCCGTAGTTTGGAGACTCCTGCGCTAGAGTGTGAGATGTGTGACATCATTTGCCTAGGCCAGTGATGGTTCAAGGAACTAAACCTCCAATGCAAATGCAGTACCAACTAATGCCCACCAGGTGGCGCAAACCTACAACAAGCAATGAGCCTAAGATGTAACGTTTTACACACGATGGGTGTTATTAAAAAAAAAAAAAAAAATGTCCAGATGGATGTAAAAACTTTAAATTAATTAATGCAACTATTTATTTCTTTTTTTGCAGTTATGATTTTTTTTTATATAAAAAATATATAATATATATATATAAAAACTTTATTATATATTTTTTGCAGTTAGAAAAAAATTATAAAAAAAAGATATAATATATATACATATATAATATATATATAACCCCTATATTATATATACATACACTCACCGGCGACTTTATTAGGTACACCTGTTTAATTGCTCGGGAACACAAATTGCTGATCAGCCAATCACGTGGCAGTGACTCAATGCATTTAGGCATCTAGATGTGGCGAAGACGACTTGCTGAAGTTCAAACCAACAATGTGAAAAAAAAAAATACAGTGGAACCTCGGTTTACGAGTAACGTCGTTAACAAGCGTTTTGAAAGGCGAGTAACTTTTTTTTTTGGTAAATCCTGACTCTCATTGGGTGTGCAGTTCCGCATTTGGCCAGAGGTGCGGAGGGGCGCCGGTGACACTCGGGAACAGTTCGTAGCTGTTGGGAAATCCTCAGTTTTTGAGGGTTTCCGAGATCAGCCGAGCTGTCCAAGTATTTCGAAGGCTCTCTGGCGCCAAATGACGTCCTGCTATTGAGGGGGGAATATCTGAATGATGGGTGCAGCTACAGGCATCATTCAGATATTCTTCTTTTCAGCCGGCTTTCTCTGGTGGCGCTGGGCAGCGTGGCTTTCTCTGGTGGCGCTGGGCAGCGTGACTCTCTCTGGTGGCGCTGGGTAGCGTGGTTTTCTCTGGTGGCGATGGGCAGCATGGCTTTCTCTGGTGGCGCTGGGCAGCGTGGCTTTCTCTGGTGGCGCTGGGCAGCGTGGCTTTCTCTAGTGGCGCTGGGTAGCGTGGCTTTCTTTGGTGGCGCTGGGCAGCGTGACTCTCTCTGGTGGTGCTGGGTAGCGTGGCTCTGGTGGCGCTGGGTAGCGTTACTCTCTCTGGTGGCGCTGGGCAGCGTGGCTTTCTCTGGTGGCGCTGGGTAGCGTGGCTTTCTCTGGTGGCGCTGGGTAGCGTGGCTTTCTCTGGTGGCGCTGGGCAGCGTGGCTTTCTCTGGTGGCGCTGGGCAGCGTGGCTTTCTCTGGTGGCGCTGGGCAGCGTGGCTTTCTCTGGTGGCGCTGGGCAGCGTGGCTTTCTCTAGTGGCGCTGGGCAGCGTGGCTTTCTCTGGTGGGGCTGGGTAGCGTGGCTTTCTCTGGTGGCGCTGGGCAGCGTGGCTTTCTCTGGTGGCGCTGGGTAGCGTGGTTTTCTCTGGTGGCGCTGGGTAGCGTGGTTTTCTCTGGTGGCGATGGGCAGCATGGCTTTCTCTGGTGGCGCTGGGCAGCGTGGCTTTCTCTGGTGGCGCTGGGCAGCGTGGCTTTCTCTGGTGGCGCTGGGCAGCGTGACTCTCTCTGGTGGTGCTGGGTAGCGTGGCTCTGGTGGCGCTGGGTAGCATTACTCTCTCTGGTGGCGCTGGGCAGCGTGGCTTTCTCTGGTGGCGCTGGGTAGCGTGGCTTTCTCTGGTGGCGCTGGGTAGCGTGGCTTTCTCTGGTGGCGCTGGGCAGCGTGGCTTTCTCTGGTGGCGCTGGGCAGCGTGGCTTTCTCTGGTGGCGCTGGGCAGCGTGGCTTTCTCTGGTGGCGCTGGGCAGCGTGGCTTTCTCTAGTGGCGCTGGGCAGCGTGGCTTTCTCTGGTGGCGCTGGGTAGCGTGACTCTCTGGTGGGGCTGGGTAGCGTGGCTTTCTCTGGTGGTGCTGTGTAGCGTGGCTTTCTCTGGTGGCGCTGGGCAGCGTGGCTTTCTCTGGTGGCGCTGGGCAGCGTGGCTTTCTCTGGTGGCGCTGGGCAGCGTGGCTTTCTCTGGTGGCGCTGGGTAGCGTGACTCTCTGGTGGGGCTGGGTAGCGTGACTCTCTCTGGTGGCGCTGGGCAGCGTGGCTTTCTCTGGTGGCGCTGGGTAGCGTGGATTTCTCTGGTGGCGCTGGGCAGCGGGGCTTTCTCTGGTGGCGCTGGGCAGCGTGGCTTTCTCTGGTGGCGCTGGGCAGCGTGGCTTTCTCTGGTGGCGCTGGGCAGCGTGGCTTTCTCTGGTGGCACTGGGCAGCGTGGCTTTCTCTGGTGGCGCTGGGTAGCGTGACTCTCTGGTGGGGCTGGGTAGCGTGGCTTTCTCTGGTGGTGCTGGGTAGCGTGGCTTTCTCTGGTGGCGCTGGGCAGCGTGGCTTTCTTTGGTGGCGCTGGGTAGCGTGGCTTTCTCTGGTGGCGCTGGGTAGCGTGGCTTTCTCTGGTGGCGCTGGGCAGCGTGGCTTTCTCTGGTGGCGCTGGGCAGCGTGGCTTTCTCTGGTGGCGCTGGGCAGCGTGGCTTTCTCTGGTGGCGCTGGGCAGCGGGGCTTTCTCTGGTGGCGCTGGGCAGCGTGGCTTTCTCTGGTGGCGCTGGGCAGCGTGGCTTTCTCTGGTGGCGCTGGGCAGCGTGGCTTTCTCTGGTGGCACTGGGCAGCGTGGCTTTCTCTGGTGGCGCTGGGTAGCGTGACTCTCTGGTGGGGCTGGGTAGCGTGGCTTTCTCTGGTGGTGCTGGGTAGCGTGGCTTTCTCTGGTGGCGCTGGGCAGCGTGGCTTTCTCTGGTGGCGCTGGGCAGCGTGGCTTTCTCTGGTGGCGCTGGGTAGCGTGGCTTTCTCTGGTGGCGCTGGGCAGCGTGGCTTTCTCTGGTGGCGCTGGGCAGCGTGGCTTTCTCTGGTGGCGCTGGGCAGCGTGGCTTTCTCTGGTGGCGCTGGGAAGCGTGGCTTTCTCTGGTGGCGCTGGGTAACGTGACTCTCTGGTGGGGCTGGGTAGCGTGGCTTTCTCTGGTGGCGCTGGGCAGCGTGGCTTTCTCTGGTGGCGCTGGGCAGCGTGGCTTTCTCTGGTGGCGCTGGGTAGCGTGGCTTTCTCTGGTGGCGCTGGGTAGCGTGACTCTCTGGTGGGGCTGGGTAGCGTGGCTTTCTCTGGTGGCGCTGGGCAGCGTGGCTTTCTCTGGTGGCGCTGGGCAGCGTGGCTTTCTCTGGTGGCGCTGGGCAGCGTGGCTTTCTCTGGTGGCGCTGGGTAGCGTGACTCTCTGGTGGGGCTGGGTAGCGTGGCTTTCTATGGTGGCGCTGGGTAGCGTGGCTTTCTCTGGTGGGGCTGGGTAGCGTGGCTTTCTCTGGTGGCGCTGGGTAGCATGACTGGTGGCACTGGGTAGCGTGGCTCTCTCTGGTGGCGCTGGGCAGCGTGGCTTTCTCTGATGGCGCTGGGCAGCGTGGCTTTCTCTGGTGGCGCTGGGTAGCGTGACTCTCTGGTGGGGCTGGGTAGCGTGGCTTTCTCTGGTGGCGCTGGGCAGCGTGGCTTTCTCTGGTGGCGCTGGGCAGCGTGGCTTTCTCTGGTGGCGCTGGGCAGCGTGGCTTTCTCTGGTGGCGCTGGGTAGCGTGACTCTCTGGTGGGGCTGGGTAGCGTGGCTTTCTATGGTGGCGCTGGGTAGCGTGGCTTTCTCTGGTGGGGCTGGGTAGCGTGGCTTTCTCTGGTGGCGCTGGGTAGCATGACTGGTGGCACTGGGTAGCGTGGCTCTCTCTGGTGGCGCTGGGCAGCGTGGCTTTCTCTGATGGCGCTGGGCAGCGTGGCTTTCTCTGGTGGCGCTGGGTAGCGTGACTCTCTGGTGGGGCTGGGTAGCGTGGCTTTCTCTGGTGGCGCTGGGCAGCGTGGCTTTCTCTGGTGGCGCTGGGCAGCGTGGCTTTCTCTGGTGGCGCTGGATAGCGTGACTCTCTGGTGGGGCTGGGTAGCGTGGCTTTCTCTGGTGGCGCTGGGTAGCGTGGCTTTCTCTGGTGGCGCTGGGTAGCGTGACTGGTGGCACTGGGTAGCGTGGCTCTCTGGTGGCGCTGGTTAGCGTGACTCTGGTGGCTATGGGTAGCGTAACTCTCTCTCTGGTGGCGCTGGGTAGCATGGCTTTCTCTGGTGGCGCTGGGTAGTACCGTTTTTTTTGGTGGCGCTGGGTAGCGTGACTCTCTCTGGTGGCGCTGGGCAGCATGGCTCTCTCTGACCTCCTTCCTGTGGAAAATGGGGCCACAAATCTTCCGGACTATATGTCCCATGATGCTCTCCTCTCCTAGTCTCCTTTGATTGGCCCTCAGTTATAACCAATGGGGAAGGAACAGAGCCGGCAGGAAGCTGGACAGGGAACCTGGTGAGAGTCGCCGTCTCTTCTCCCTGATGGAAGAAGGGGGCGGGGCTAGCGGGCGAAACCTCTGACAGCCTGCAGCTCGCCTTTCTCCTGTCACTGCGCCACCAAGTTCTCACCCCGCCGTCACACTACACTGATGGGGGGCAAGACAGCACAATGTTTGGGGGTTCTAAAGTAATTTTCTAGCAAAGAATTAACGATTGTTACATGTAAACAAAAAGTGTGAGAAAAGGGGGCGGGTCTTCGAGGTGTATCACGCCTTCTAACCTGCTGCTCTCCTTCATCTCTCCTCAGCATTATTTCTGCGACGCCTGGAACACGTTTGACGCCCTCATCGTGGTCGGGAGCTTGGTGGACATCGCGGTGACAGAAGTCAATGTGAGTGCCGGGCTGGTAAAATTAGACGGGTTACAATCATATCCAATAGACATCAGTTATGTCGCTGTGATCTTCGAGGAGATGAGTATCATACAGGGTGAAAGCTCTTCATATCTCCTGACATCTTCTGTCTCCTTTTTTTTGCTGGGCTGCACTTGGAGTAATTTCCTTATCTGATAGTCCTCAACTAATTGTATGATACCACGTCGTCCCTGCGCCATTCCCACGCAGGGATGGACTGGCCCCCCCTCTGTCTCTCAGCTCTCCCCTCTGTCTCTCAGCACCCTCCCTCTGTCTCCCAGCTCCCCCCTCTGTCTCTCTGACCCCCCCCCCCTCTGTCTCTCAGACCGCCTGTCTTTTTAGCCCACTTTCTTTGTCTCTCAGCCCCCCTCTGTCTCTCAGCTCTCCCCTCTGTCTCTCAGCACCCCTCTGTCTCTCAGCTCCCCCCCTTTCTCTCAGCTCTCCCCTCTGTCTCTCAGCACCCCTCTGTCTCTCAGCTCCCCCACTTTCTCTCAGCACCCCTCTGTCTCTCAGCACCCCTCTGTCTCTCAGCTCCCCCCCTTTCTCTCAGCTCCCCCCTCTGTCTCTCAGCCCCCTCCTCTGTCTCTCAGCCCCCCTCTGTCTCTCAGACCTCTGCTCTATCTCTCAGTTCTCCATCCTGTCTCTCAGCTCTCCCCTCTGTCTCTCAGCTCTCCCCTCTGTCTCTCAGCTCCCCCCTCTGTCTCTCAGCTCTCCCCTCTGTCTCTCAGCTCTCCCCTCTGTCTCTCAGCTCTCCCCTCTGTCTCTCAGCTCCCCCCTCTGTCTCTCAGCTCTCCCCTCTGTCTCTCAGACCTCTGCTCTATCTCTCAGTTCTCCCCTCTGTCTCTGAGCTCTCCCCTCTGTCTCTGAGCTCTCCCCTCTGTCTCTCAGCACCCCTCTGTCTCTCAGCTTCCCCCCTTTCTCTCAGCTTCCCCCCTTTCTCTCAGCTTCCCCCTCTGTCTCTCAGCCCCCTCCTCTGTCTCTCAGCCCCCCTCTGTCTCTCAGACCTCTGCTCTATCTCTCAGTTCTCCCCTCTGTCTCTGAGCTCTCCCCTCTGTCTCTGAGCTCTCCCCTCTGTCTCTCAGCTCTCCCCTCTTTCTCTCAACACCCCTCTGTCTCTCAGCCCCCCCCCCCCTTTTTCTCTCTGCTCCCCCCTCTGTCTCTCTGACCCCCCCTCTCTCTCTCTCAGACCGCCCCTCTTTTAGCCCCCTCCTCTGTCTCACAGCTCCCTCCTCTGTCTCTCAGCCCCCCCTCTGTCTCTCAGACCCCTGCTTAGTTTCTCAGCACCCTCCTCTATCACTTAGCTCTCCCCTCTGTCTCTCAGCCCCCTCTCGGGTTTTCACACTGGCACTGCAGCGGAGGCAGCTTTCAGGCGCTTTACAGGCGCTATTCTTAGCCCAAAAGCACCTGAAAAACGCCTCCAATGTGAAGGGGGTCCTACACTCACCCCCTCTCTTTTACACTCACCAACCTCTCTCACCTACCCCCTCTTACCCACTTTCCCGCAACCCCCCCTCTCTCTCTCTCTCTCATTCCTCTCTCTCTCATCCTCTCATGATATACAATAATGGATGTAGGGGCATTTTGGTGGGCATAATTTTTTGTTGGGGGGGTGGCAGCAGCATTTTTTTTTTTAAGTAAAGAGGACCGGTCTGGATGAAGTCCAGGGCCACATTTTTGTCCCAGTCCAGCCCTGTTCCCACGCCATTCCCAGGCCATTCCCTGGCTAAGGCTGTTAAATATTTCTCCTTCAATTCATGTAGTGCAACCAAGTGACAAATACGGCCTTTTTCCCAAATCATTTAAAGTTTGTTATACAACCAATCAGAGCCAAAGGCGATGGTATGATCAACCTGTTTTGCCCAAATTGAGCTTCTTCCGGATCCACTTGATGTTCACAACATATTAACATAAATACGGCCCTTTTCCAATTGATAGGTATTAGATCTCGTCGGAAATAACAACGTAGCCTCAAATCACCTCCTAGAGGATATCCCGCCCGAGCTCGCGTGCAGAAGCGAACGCATGTGAAAGCGGTGTTCAAACCACACATGTGAGGTATCGCCGCAATGGGTAGAGCGAGAGCAATAATTCTAGCCTTAGACCTCCTCTGTAACTCAAAACATGCAACCTGTAAAAAAAAATATAAACTTCGCCTATGGAGATTTTTAAGGGTCAAAGTTTGTCGCCATTCCACGAGCGGGCGCAATTTTGAAGCGTGACATGTTGGGTATCAATTTACCCGGCGCAACATTATCTTTCACAATATAAAAAAAATGGGCCAACTTTACTGTTGTCCTTTTTTTTTTTAACTAAAATAAGTGTGGTTGTAAGACCGCTGCGCAAATACGGTGTGACAGAAAGTATTGCAACGACCGCCGTTTTATTCTCTAGGGCAGTGATGGCGAACCTTGGCACTCCAGATGTTTTGGAACTACAATTCCCATGATGCTCATGCACTCTGCAGTGTAGTGGAGCATCATGGGAAATGTAGTTCCAAAACACCTGGGGTGCCGAGGTTCTCCATCACTGCTCTAGGGTGTTAGAAATTTTTTTTATAATCTTTGGGGGTTCTAAGTAATTTTCTAGCAAAAAAAACAAACAGTTTTTAACTTGTAAACAACAAATCTCAGAAAGAGGCTCGGTCCATAAGTGGTTAACTTAACCACTTAAGGACCCCTTCACGACCATATACGGCTGGGCACAATCACGTACCTGTATGTGTCTCTTTAAGACCAGCCGTGGGGGCGGCGCGCTCGCGACCCGGTCCGAAGCTCCGCGCTCGCGGACCCAATCGCCGCCGGTGTCCCGCGATCGGTCACCGGAGCTGAAGGACGGGGAGAGGTGAGTGTAAACACACCTTCCCCGTTCTTCACAGTGGCAGTGTCATTGATCGTCTGTTCCCTGATATAGGCGAAGGCGATCAATGACGTCACACGTCCAGCCCTGCCCCCCTACAGTTAGAAACACACGTGAGGTCACACTTAACCCCCTACAGCGCCCCCTAGTGGTTAACCCCATTCACTGCCATTGATATTTTCACAGTAATCAGTGCATTTTTATGCATGTATCAAAATTGTTCAATGTGTCCGCCATAATGTCGCAGTCATGAAAAAAATCACTGATCGCCGCCATTAGTAGTAAAAAACTAAATTATCAATAAAAATGCCATAAAACTATCTCCGATTTTTGTAGACGTTATAAATTTTGCGCAGACCATCGATAAACGCTTAATGCGATTTTTTTATTTTTTATTTTTACCAGAAATATGTAGAAGAATACGTATCGGCCTAAACTGAGGAAAAAAATTTTTTTTTTATATATTTTTGGGGGATATTTATTACAGCAAAAAGAAAAAAACATTAGCTCCGATTCACAATGCACTTACGCAGAAGTATCTCCAGATACGCTGCATAAGTACAAATATGCGCCGTCGTATCTGTGCGCCGAACCCACAAACTTAGATACGCCTAAAAACTGGCTTCATCCCACCGATGTAACTTGCCTACGCCGGCGTAGAGTGGGCGCATATTTACGCTGGACGCATGTGGCGCTCCCATTGATTTTCTATTCATATATGCAAATGAGGGAGATACAGTGATTCACAAACGTACTTGCGCCCGGCACATGATTTAAGCGGTTTGCGTAAGGGTTACGTTCGGCGTAAAGTTATTTCCCATAGATGAGGCGCAACCCATGCAAAGGTATGGAGCAGGGAACACAAGCCTACGTATTGTAGGTTGGACGTCTGTGAATATGGGCCGACGCGGGTCTGGCTGGGCGTAGGTTACGTTCACGGCGTACACAGTGATCCGGCGTATCTTAGGCAGTTGTTCCGACGTGGTTGTACGCATGCGCACAGGGATACATCCACGTCTCGACGCATGCGCAGTTCAGTTTAAGTACTTGTCTGGCGCCCGGCCCATCATTTGCATGGGGTCACGCCTCATTAGCATGGATCACGCCCACTTTCACCTACTTCCACTTACGCCGGCTTACGCCTACGAAGTATACTCTACGCCGGCGCAGAGTTGGGAGCATTTGTTTGTGAATTCCATGCTTGCCTCTCCGCGCTGCGCCGGCATAGTCTAAAAGAGATACGCTACAGCGGCATAAATGTGCGCCGATGTCTGTGAATCCGGGCCATTGATTTTTTTTTCAAAATTGTCGCTCTATTTTTGTTTACAACGCTAAAAAAAAAAAACGCATTTTCTCCTAAGCCGTTTATAGCATTTTTTTATGTTTGTGCTGAATCATATCTCCCTGTATTTTGTCCCTTGCATCCATGGATCCATCATCATCATCATCATCATCATCTTCACCTTTGATGTTCACCATCGCCATCGGTCTCCATCATGTTTGTGTTTCAGAATGGATGGCATGTCGGGGAGGTAGGATTTCTTCTCTGCTATTAAAGAGCTGCAGCTAGAATTAAGTTGCCAGTGATATGTATCTAATATCAAGCTGAAGCCACCTATAGACAAGAGATGGAGGTTGGCTGTGGATGTACAACCCAGGGGGAGGGGGGGGGGGGCAGTGGTGTATTTTGGTTTTGTGCTGCCCTAGCCAAGGCTAAAATTGGGCGCCCCCATCTAAATTTGCCCCACCCCCTTTCTTGTTTAAGATCCACCCCTTCAGCTATAGAACCCCGCCTTCCCTCTTTAGGCTCCACCTCATCTATTAGAGCTCCACCTAAGGGGAGAGCGGGGTGAGGGAGAAAGAGAGAGAGAAAGGATGGTGAGAGAGAGAGGGGTGGGAGAGAGAGAAAGGATGGAGAGGGGGAAGAGGTGGAGGGAGAGAGAGAGAGAGAGAGAAAAGAGGGTGAGGGGAGAAAGAAAGGGAGGGTGAGAGAGAGAAAAGAGGGTGAGAGGGGGGGTGAGAGAGGGAGGGGAAAGAGGTGAAGGGAGAGAGAGAGGGGGGAGAGAGAGGGTAGAGACAGAGAGGGAGGGTGGAGGGAGAGAGAGAGAGGTGGAGAGCTAGAGAGAAAGGAGAATGAGAGAGGGGGAGAGAGAGAGGGGGTGAGAGGAAAGGGGAATAGGTGGAGGGAGAAAGAGTGGGGTGAAAGAGAAAGAAGGGGAGGGACAGAGGGAGGGGGAGAGGTGGAGGGAGAGAAAGAAAGGAGGATGAGAGAGAAAGGAGAATGAGAGAGAGGGGGAGAGAGAGGGAGGGGGAGAGGTTGAGGGAGATAGAGGGGCGTGAAAGAGAAAGAAGGGGGAGAGGCAGAGGGAGAGGTGGAGGGTGAGAGAGAAAAGAGGTTGAGAGAGAAAGAAGGGGGATAGAGGGGGGGAAGAGGTTGAGAGAGAGAAAGAGATAAAGGAGGGTGAGAGAGGGAGGGGAAAAGATGGAGGGAGAGAGGGGGTGGGAGAGAAAGAAAGGAGGGTGAAAGAGAGAGAAAGGAGGGGGGAGATAGGGGGTGAGAGAGAAAGGAGGGTGAGAGAGGGAGGGGGAAGAGGTGGAGAGAGAGAGAAAGGAGGGTGAGAGAGAGAGGGGGGTAAAGAGAAAGGAGGGTGAGAGAGGGGGAAGAGGTTGAGAGAGAGAGAGAGAGAGAGAGAAAGGAGGGTGAGAGAGGGGGAAGAGGTTGAGAGAGAGAGAGAGAGAGAGAGAAAGGAGGGTGAGAGAGAGAGGGGGTAGAGAGAAAGGAGGGTGAGAGAGAGGGGGAAGAGGTTGAAGAGGTGGAGAGAGAGAGAGAGAGAGAGAAAGAGAAAGGAGGGTGAGAGAGCGAGGATTAGTAGCAGCACTTCACACTGAGATATCAGGACACAGCTTCAAGGGACAAGGGAATTTAAACTGGGATAGTTGGCAAGTATGAGGCAGCTGCTTTGGGCCCCACAACAATGACAGGGCCCAGGGCAGCTGCCTCTTTTGCCCTGCCTCAAAGACGGCCCTGGTTGTGGTCATGCATGTGGGTTTAGGTGCCCATTACCGCAACACTGTAGTCTAAATGGGCCCTTAAACTCCAGCGGCTGCCTTCATTTGCTATTAAATGGATCACTGTGACCTTTGTCGGGGGAATATTTCCAAAAGAAATTTCCCAAAAAATCACCCCCATTTCATTTTGTTCCATTGAAGGTCCCAACCTCACACATGACCCCAGCTGTGGTTTTTTATGATTCACCAGATTGGAATTCTAGACAGTAATTCTATTCATTTTGTTTCCTTTCCTGGCCTGCGGGTTAGGAGTTGGGATCGCTCTGTGCTATAAGAGTCTTGTCTGTGGTTGTAAATAAGCAATTAGCAGACAGAGTCCAGGCTCTTGGCCGGCTTCGGCAAGCCTTTATTTAACACCACTTGTAATCCGGAGCTGCAGAGCTCCTGAAGCCAATAACATAAAATGTGCTAAAAAGTTAATAGTAAATATTGTGCCACTGAGAACCTCTTTATGGAAGAGAACCATTACTCTGAAGTTCAGCGGGCAACCGGGATTGTTGATCTCCTGGTGCCCAATGGTTCCTTCCACCTCCACTGTCACGTATTTGTATGAGGATCCCAAAATGATGAGGAGGGTGACCTCCCTTACAATTCATTCCTGCCCAAGCATACAGTTACACACTGTAATGGTATAGCCCATGGGACCCAGAGGCTCTTGAAGGATGCAGGGTACACCTGTTTCAGCTTCACCAATGACTCTTGCCTCTAGGGTCATCCTATGTCCACTAGGGGCATAGGATGACTGAGAAATTATATCTTGAATTACATGAGATGGGACAGTAATGATAATTCACAATGTATTGCAGGATATCTTGAAATATTACAGGTGGTTAATTCTGAACCCAACCGGTCAATAGGACAGTGATTCATTCAATGTGGGGACACATACTGTTAAGGTGTTAATTAAGTCTGGCTCCTAAAACTGTGTCATTGTGTGATGCTAATTAACACTGTAATGTGTGAAAGTTCTATTGATGATAATATGTGTTGTGAATTAGCACAATCTAAAGGTCAGACGTCTGACTTATGTGTATTGAAGGCTTGTTCTTATCCATTGTATGATGTTGTGGGTGTGAGTGTGTCATTGTCCCTTTGATTACTGCAGCATGCTTTTTACTGTATAAAAAGAGCCTGAGTTTGTCATTAAAAGCGATCCGTTTGGAACCAGAGAACAGAGCTGTGTGTCTCGTTTTTCTGGGGAATTCTTATGGGTCCTGTCTGCTGGATTGTGGAGTGTCGAGTAGCTGTCGTGGGTTGGTAGAATGGAATATCGTAAACAGTGTTAACCCCTGACCGTTACACATGCGTACCTGTATGAGGATCCCAAAATGATGAGGATGACCTCCCTTACAATTCCTGCCCAAGTATACAGTTACATTCGTACCTGTATGAGGATCCCGAGATGATGAGGGTGACCTTCCTTACAATTCCTGCCCAAGTATACAGTTACATACGTGCCTGTATGAGGATGCCGAGATAATGAGGGTGACCTTCCTTACAATTCCTGTCCAAGTACCCTTGGAAGTTGAGACAGGGACTGCTGGGGCAATGCAATGGAAGGGCTCTGGTGCCAGCAAGCTGGAACTGCAGACTTAAACTGGGAAGTGTCGGATAAGTAGAAGCACAACGATGAGGGCACCCCAACTTCACCCAGAACAGTACAGAGCAGAACCCGGTCACAAGCTGAGTTCAGTAACAAATTAGCAGGAAGACACCAGGTCAAGTGCAGGATCAAGGTGAGGGACAGGATCAATTCCCGGAGGTTGGCAATGAGGTACAAAATTAATAGGCAAAATCTTGGTCAAGAGTCTAGGCCAAGGTTGGTAACACCGGTAGATAGCAGACATAAACATAAAGCTATATATATATTTTTCTTTATCGTACATCACGGGACACAGAGCGCATAGCCATTACACTTGGGTTATATGGGTACCTTCAGGTGTGGACACTGGTGTAATCAATTTCACAGGAAGTTTCCTCCCTATATAACCCCCTCCCACTGGGAGTGCTTCAGTTTTTTCGCCAGTGTCTTAGGTGTTGGTCACGTCTAGCTGTCCCTCGGAGGTCTCGGGACCCAGGATAGCTAGCCGGATCCGTCCGAAGTGCTTCAAAGCCAAGGTGTACGGTACCCGGGCCCTGCTGGAGTGGGGTTTTGCCTATAATGCCTCTCCTTGGAGGGCTGGATTCTGGGCTCCAGTGCCTTAGTCTCTTCCAAGAACTAAACGCTACTGATGCCAGGATGCTATATAGGTCCAGGGGTGTGGGTTCCTTAACACAGGACCCCGGTCCCTGAAGGTCCAAGACAATACCCACGGAGATGGGGGAAGGCTGGGCCTCTTGCAGTTTGCAATACCCTGCGGCGTGGAGCAGGTAAGAGGGAACCTGCGGGACTTGGTTCGACAGTAGGTATCCCCCTGGGGGTTCTGGGTTGGCTAATGGTATGCTTGTGCATCAGCCACTATCTCCACTATGTCTGTTGAGGCAGGATGGGATGTACTAATGTTTACCCAGATAACATGTAGATATATATATGCTTTTAAAAGATATGTATTTTGCTACTCCCCCCAGATTTGCCTGTTAGCATGATACTGCAGCCCCACGTGTATAGAGAGGAAGGGCTGACAAAACTCCTGTTCTTAGGAAGCCTAGGGAGACAGCTTCCTCTATGTGTGCACTACAAAGATAGTGGCTTACCAGGTGTCTGTGTTCTAGCGCTGGTCCGGGCTTCTCCTCTGCTCTCTGCTTCCTCCATGTTGGTTTCAGCGTGGGGGGGGGGGGCGCGCGCGCGCGTGCGCGCCGCCTTTTACAACGTCAGCGGGCGTGGGGGGGGGGGCGGGCCAGCAGCGTCAGTCTCAGATAAAGCAAAAAAGCATTTCCTGGCTGGTCATTCCCTCCTGAGAGCAGTGGAGAGTGAGGACATAGAGCGTGCAGCTGAGCCAGTTCTGGCTAACAGTGACACCCAGTGGTGGTTTGTGGATCTTCAGGTCTGGACTTAAAAGTCCACACTGACAAAAAAAAAAAAAAAAAAAATTTTTTTGCTTAAAGGGACTCAGCCTTAGATCCGGCAGTATCTGAGTCGGTGCAACCTTGGACTCCAGCTAACGGGCATTGGTGTGGCAATACTCACAGGACTTTCCTCTGTATTGCCGCCTTCTCAGGCGTATGAAAAATTTGAAAAGATTTTACATAGCCTGTCCTTATTAATGTTTCACTTCTAGCTACAACAGTTGGGTGTTGGCTGTAGGGGTGTCTCAAGGTTGTGCAATGGCTCCAAAGGGATCAGGACCAGCTAAGGCTGCAAAAGGTGCCAAAAAAGTAAAGGGGTCTCCAACGGGGTCAGAGGATTTGGGGCAGGCTCCAGTGGTCCCACCCTCACCAGATAGACCACCGAACAGCATCGTGCAGGAGCCATTGAGGGTGCTAGGGGCAGAGGCGGCCCCCAATCAACCCATTCCCGTTTATGTTACGGAAGAAATGCTAGAATCCACCCTGGGTGGGCTAGAGAAAAGGTTAACTGCTTTAATTGCCCGCTCTTTGCCGGATGGCAAACGGGCTAGATCCCCGTCACCTAAAACGGTGTGTTCAGATGCAGAGGTCCTCTCTTCGGAGGAATTGGACCCACAGGGGGATCAAGCGGACCTGAGTCCTGACGGGTCAGACATTGAAGATTCCACTATAGATGAAATTTTTTCGGCTTCTCAAGCAGAGAGTCTGTGGATCCAGTCTCTGACGGATATGGTTCGCACTGCTTTTAAACTTCCAGTGTCAGAACAAGTAGCCCCTGCGGTATCCTCTTTAGGTTCCTTGAAGGCACCATTGGGTGGTGCATCTTTCCCGGTTCACCCCCTTCTGGAGAGCGTGATTTTTCAGGATTGGGCTCGACCTGATAGGATTTTTATCCCTCCTAAAAGGTTTACCATTCTCTATCCTATGGAAGAAGAATTTGCAAAGAAATGGGCACTCCCTACCGTGGACGCAGCCATTTCCTGCGTAAATAAATCCCTGACCTGTCCGGTGGAAAATGTCCAGGTGTTTAAAGATCCAGTCGACAAAAAATTGGAGACCCTACTGAAGGCTTCTTTTACCACAGTAGGTGCCGTGGTTCAGCCAGCAGTGGCAGCCATTGGCGTTTGTCAGGCTTTAAAGGATCAGACTAAACAGATATTAAGGGACATACCGGCTCAGCAAGCTCGTGAATTGGCTGACCTCCCAAGAGCTCTCTGCTTTGCAGTAGATGCTATTAAGGACTCCGTTCAACAGGCGTCCCGTTTATCTCTGCTGTTGGTTCATATGCGTCGCCTTTTGTGGCTAAAAAACTGGTCAGCAGAGGCACCCTGCAAAAAGCTTTTAGCAGGATTTCCCTTTCATGGTGGGAGACTATTCGGTGAAGACCTAGATAAATATATCCAGACCATATCAGGTGGTAAAAGTTCTTTCTTGCCCATCAAGAAAAGATCACGTGGGCCCGCATTTAAGCGACAGGCCTTCGCAGGCTCGGCCCCTTCAACTTCCCGTCAGTATCGACGGCCTCCCGGGCGTTCGGCATTTAAAAGCCGCCCACAAGGACAAGCCACGACAGGCAAGAGGCCATGGTCTCGCAAGCCGGTTAAACCAGTTCTTAAGTCAGATTCATGAAGGGGCGCCCCCACTCTCTTGGGTGGGGGGAAGGCTTCGGTTCTTCTCCGAAGTGTGGAAGACCAGAATTCCCGACTCTTGGGTAAGATCCGTGGTAACCACGGGCTACAAAATAGAGTTTCGGGAAGTCCCCCCTCCTCATTTTCAGGAGTCAAGTCTTCCAAGCGACCCATTAAAGAGGGCCTCTCTTGCAAAAGCATTGGATCGTCTCTTACTCCAAGGAGTAATCGTAGAAGTACCAACCCAGGAATGGGGTCTGGGATTCTACTCCAACCTTTTCATAATACCAAAGCCCAATGGCGACGTCAGGCCTATCTTGGACCTCAAACGCCTAAATCGCTTTCTAAACATTCAGACCTTTCGTATGGAGTCCATACGTTCGGTGGCAGCCAGCCTACATCAAGACGACTTTCTAGCATCTATAGACATAAAAGATGCGTATCTGCACGGGCCGATCTACCCGGCACATCACAGGTTTTTTCGGTTTATGATAGATCACCGCCATTACCAGTTCGTAGCCCTCCCTTTCGGGTTGGCAACAGCTCCGCGGGTATTCACAAAGGTGTTAGCCCCGGTGCTAGCCGTCCTAAGGACAGAAGGCATTTTAGTCCTGGCATACTTGGACGATCTTCTGGTTATCGACAGCTCAGCCTCCAACCTCAATCAGGCAGTAGGTCGCACAGTTCAGCATCTAGAGGAATTCGGATGGATTGTAAATCTAGAAAAATCGGTATTGAGACCCACAAGGCAGTTGGAATATCTAGGCCTTCGGCTAGATACAGACTGCCAGAGGATAATTTTACCTCAAGCAAAGATCAGATCAATAGCCCAAGCAGTTCAAATGATCTTAGGCAAGAAGAGGCCGACTATTCGCCTATGTATGCGACTGCTGGGGAAGATGGTGGCCGCCTTCGAGGCTGTGCCCTACGCCCAGATCCATACCAGATATCTTCAGGCAGCCATTCTCTCTGCTTGGAACAAGTCCATTCAGGCGTTAGATCGTCCGTTAGTGCTCTCCCCGAAGGTCCGGCGCAGCCTGTCTTGGTGGCTGGTCTCTCAAAATTTGTCAAAAGGGAAATCCTTTTGCCCCATCCCGTGGAAGATAGTATTCACGGATGCCAGCCTGTTAGGTTGGGGGGCAGTTCTAGAAGAACAGACCCAGCAAGGGCTGTGGTCGGGGGCAGAGAAACTGCTTCCCATCAATATCTTGGAAATCAGAGCTGCTCGACTGGCCCTGATCGCCTGGACTCTCCCCCTTCAGGGTCTGCCAGTAAGGATACAGTCCGACAACGCCACTGCGGTGGCATACATAAACCACCAGGGGGGCACGAAGAGCCCAGCAGCCCAAAGAGAAGTAAACCTGATTTTCTCATGGGCCGAAGCCCATGTACCCTGCATCTCGGCGGTGTTCATCCCAGGGATAGACAATTCTCAAGCAGATTTTTTGAGTCGTCAACAGTTGCTCCCGGGGGAATGGTCGCTTCACCCCCAGGTATTCCAAGAGATTTGCCAAAGATTTGGAGTCCCAGACGTGGACATTATGGCAACGAGATCCAACAAAAAGTTGGACAAATTCATATCCCGAGCCAGGGATCCCTCGGCCTACGGGACCGATGCCTTGGTTTGCCCTTGGCACCAGTTTTCTCTTCTGTATGCGTTCCCTCCACTGCAGATGATTCCCCGCCTTCTACGGAGAATCCGGGTGGAGCGCAGGCCTGTGATCCTGGTGGCTCCAGCCTGGCCCAGGAGGGCTTGGTACGCACTCATCGTGAAGATGTCAGTCGGGGCGCCGTGGCCGCTCCCCCTGCGCCCAGATCTGCTGTCTCAAGGCCCAATCTGCCATCCTGCTTCACAGCAGCTAAATTTGACGGCTTGGCGGCTGAATCCCTAATTCTTAAAGGCAGAGGCCTCTCAGATCAGGTAATAGCTACGTTGATTCAGGCTAGGAAACCGGTCTCCAGAAATATTTATTACAGAGTCTGGAGAACCTATGTGGAGTGGTGCGAGTCTCAAAAATGGCATCCTCGAAAGTTTTTTATTGACAGGATCTTGCGATTCCTCCAGGTTGGCGTTGACAAAGGGTTGGCTCTTAGTACTCTAAAGGGGCAGGTGTCGGCTTTATCAATATGGTTTCAAAGACCCTTGGCCACCCATTCGCTTATGAAAACCTTCTTGCAGGGGGTCTTGCATGTGAATCCCCCTATTAGAGCTCCCCTCTGCCCCTGGAATTTAAATCTGGTCTTGTCAGCTTTACAAAGGCAGCCGTTTGAACCTCTGACAGAAATCCCTCTTGTGCTACTAACCCGAAAGTTGGTTTTCTTGGTGGCTATGGCTTCAGCCAGAAGGGTTTCCGAGCTGGCAGCCTTATCATGCAGGGAGCCATACCTTATTCTGCATAAGGACAGAGTGGTTCTGCGGCCTCAACCTTCTTTCCTTCCTAAGGTCATATCCAGTTTTCACTTGAATCAGGACCTAGTCCTACCTTCCTTCTTTCCTACTCCCCAGTCCAGAGAGGAAAGACGGCTTCATAATTTGGACGTGGTTCGAGCCATGAGGGTCTATCTCAAGGCTACAGAGAAGATTCGGAAAACAGATGTGCTTTTTGTTCTTCCGGATGGCCCCAAGAAGGGTCAGCCGGCTGCCAAGTCTTCCTTGGCTAGGTGGATTAAGCAGCTGATTTTTCAGGCCTATGGTCTGAAGCGCGTTCCACCTCCCTTATCAGTTAAAGCCCATTCTACGAGGGCCATAAGTGCCTCCTGGGCGGCACACCATCAGATTTCTATGGCACAGGTTTGCAAGGCGGCAACCTGGTCTTCCGTACATACGTTTACTAAATTTTATAAGTTGGACGTTGCAAAGGGTACGGACGCAGCTTTTGGGCAGGCGGTCCT
The DNA here is from genome assembly GCA_029574335.1 of Rana kukunoris. Classification (NCBI taxonomy): domain Eukaryota; kingdom Metazoa; phylum Chordata; class Amphibia; order Anura; family Ranidae; genus Rana; species Rana kukunoris. The sequence continues at coordinate 151,374 of JAJQKJ010002168.1, forward strand.
ACGGGCAGCAGTATAGAATCCTCTGGCCCGGTTCACGCCCCCTTGTTTTTCTGTTGGTGGAGCCATGTTTTCTCCTGACAATGTTTTTATTTGGCTATTCTTGGCCTTACGGTCTCCCTCCCTTCATAGAGCATTGCTTTAGGACATCCCAAGTGTAATGGCTATGCGCTCTGTGTCCCGTGATGTACGATAAAGAAAAAAGGATTTTTAATAAACAGCTTGCCTGTAAAATCCTTTTCTTGAAGTACATCACGGGACACAGAGCTCCCACCCCTCTTTTGGGGAACATTGTGTAACCTCGGGAGAATTGCTTGCTACAAAACTGAAGCACTCCCAGTGGGAGGGGGTTATATAGGGAGGAAACTTCCTGTGAAATTGATTACACCAGTGTCCACACCTGAAGGTACCCATATAACCCAAGTGTAATGGCTATGCTCTCTGTGTCCCGTGATGTACTTCAAGAAAAGGATTTTACAGGCAAGCTGTTTATTAAAAATCCTTTTATTTAAAGGTAGTAGTAATTGGTGACATTTCACTGGCCTTCTTCTGTATTGTTAAAGACGTTCTTCTTATCCAAGCCACCTCTTCAGCTCTAATGGAAAGCATCAAAAAGATATTTAACAAACATCCCATCCCTGTGTCCTTATAAAGCCCAATAATACATTCAGATAGAAGTCTGTACATCCAAAAGACCCAAAACACAAGCACAAGCAAAGACCCAAAACACAAACATAAGCAAAGACCAAACACCTTACAACAAGCAAAGACCCAACTCCCAACACAAGCAAAGACCCAACTCCCAACACAAGCAAAGACCCAACACCCAACACAAGCAAAGACCCAACTCCCAACAACAAGTAAAGACCCAACTCCCAACAACAAGCAAAGACCCAACACCCAAGCACAAGTAAAGACTCAACACCCAACAACAAGCAAAGGTGCAAGACCCAACAACAAGCAAAGAGCCAACAACCAACAACAAGCAAAGACCCAACAACAAGCAAAGACTCAACACCCAACAACAAGCAAAGACTCAACACCCAAGCACAAGCAAAGACTCAAAACCCAACTACAAGCAAAGGCCCAAGACCCAACAACAAGCAAAGACTCAAAACCCAACAACAAGCAAAGGCCCAACACCAAAACAGTAGCAAAGACCGAACACAACAAAAGACCCAACACCCAACAACAAGCAAAGACCCAACACCAAAACAGTAGCAAAGACCCAACACCCAACAACAAGCAAAGGCCCAACACCAAAACAGTAGCAAAGATCGAACACAACAAAAGACCCAACACCCAACAACAAGTAAAGACCCAACACCCAACAACAAGTAAAGACCCAACACCCAACAACAAGTAAAGACCCAACACCCAAACACAAGCAAAGACCCAACACCCAAACACAAGCAAAGACCCAACACCCAAACACAAGCAAAGACCCAACACCCAAATACAAGCAAAGACCCAACACCCAAACACAAGCAAAGACCCAACACCCAAACACAAGCAAAGACCCAACACCAAAACAGCAGCAAAGACCCAACTCCCAAGAACAAGCAAAGACCCAAAACCTAAACACAAGCAAAGACCTAACACCCAACACAAGCAAGGGCCCAACAACAAGCAAAGAACCAACTTCTAACAACAAATAAATATGCAAGACCCAACAACAAGCAAAGACCCAACACCAAAACAGCAGCAAAGACCCAACACCCAAGAACAAGCAAAGACCCAACACCTAAACACAAGCAAAGACCCAACAACAAGCAAAGAACCAACTTTTAACAACAAATAAATATGCAAGACCCAACAACAAGCAAAGACCCAACAACAAGAAAAAGACCCAACACCCAAACAAAGACACAATACCCAACAACAAGCAAAAACCCAACACCAAACCCAACACCAAAACAGCAGCAAAGAACCAACATCCAAACACAAGCAAAGACCCAACACAAGCAAAGACCCAACACCCAAACACAAGCAATGTAACCCAGTATATGCAGTGAAGCATAGTGAGGAATGCAAAGAGCTGTACCTTGGGGACACAAACAACCTCTCAACAAATTGATTGTTCAACATAGATGTGCACATTCTATAGGACAAGCAGTTTTTATACACTCTTAGGAGACAGGTCTTTTTTTTTCCGTTGAGGTTCACATTTTGGCCAGGGGACAACGGTTCGCAGGAGGCCATCTACTGTATGTCAAACTGGAACAGCCATCCCAAAACAGGGTCTGGGGGCCTCCATCACCTTCTGTCTTCCATATAATGCTATTTTTAACATCTCTGCTCACACCTTTACCCACGTGTAAGGAGGGATTAACACCTATGCAGACTTCCTGACATCAAGGATGAGGTGATGTAACTAGAACAGGGGGAAGGTTTCACATCTTTTACAATTACCATCATGATATTGAACAATCAACATCTGCCTTGACACATTTCATGGTGATTGGATAGAGGTGTTTGTGTTACCTATGTGGATAGAAATGTTGGGGTATCTTCCCGACACTCATTAGAATTAAAGAAGAGGCTGTGAGAATCTACAAAACATCTTTAACATTGCAGAACAAGTCCAGATGAATGTGACCAACTGCTGCTAGATATACCATGACCTGGGAGAATGAGAACCTACAAACATGAGTGGTCACAACATAGCTAGTCGTAGTTTTCCACATTCACCTGGACTTGTTTTGTAACGTTGGAGACGTTTTGTAGCTTCTCAAATCTGCTTCTTCAGTTCCAATGAGTTTTAGGAAGATCCCCCGACATTTACAGGAGTATTTTATGGGTATTTTCCAGACATGAACGGAAGAAGCGGCTTGGAGAAGCTACAAAACATCTTCAACATTACAGAACAAGCAGGCCTGGATTTACTCCCTTCACCGCCCCAAGGTCCTTCAATGCCACCCCACAGTGTGACTGTGCGAGCGCCGAGTGGACAGTCACTTGTACACCGAGCCACCCGCTGGCTCAACCACCACACTGCCCGCACGCCGCCCCTGCACCCACCGCCGCCTCGAGGCCTGGCCTCGGTGGCCTTGTCAGGAATCCATTGCCCTGAGAATAAGTCCAGATGAATGTGACCAGCTACTACTACTAGACATACCATGACCTGGATACATGAGAACCTTCATAGACATTATTTTTCATATCTATATATATTTTCATTCTCATACATGTTGTCTAAAACCAAAATCTTGCAACCTTTTTCCCTAGAGCTCAGAAGACAGTTCCCGAATCTCCATCACCTTCTTCCGACTCTTCCGTGTCATGCGCTTGGTGAAACTCTTGAGTAAAGGGGAAGGTATTCGTACCCTGCTGTGGACCTTTATTAAGTCCTTCCAGGTAAGGCAGTGAGGGTCCAAACCTAATGACCAACTTTAAAGTGAACTCTTTGGGGACCCGGTACCGGCCGACCGTAAGTCCCCTGGACCCCAAAGTTGGCACATATGTAGCCCAATTTTTCCTCTACAAGTGTGTAAAGTTTATTGTCTGGGGGACCTACGGCCGGGGAGCACCGTTTTTTCAAACCTGGGCACCCCTTCCAAAGACTCCCATGTTAAACGTCAGTCTAGTCATGGGCACAGTGAGGCATGGACACAGTGAGGCATAGTGAGGCATGCAGATGGACACCCTAGGCTTATACTCGAGCCAATACGTTTTCCCATTTTTTTTTGTGGTAAAATTAGGTGCCTCGGCTTATATTTGAGTATATATGGTACTTTTCAAGTATTTAATCTTTAACCGATTGCCGACCGCCGCACAAACTTATACATTGACAGAATGGCACGGCTGGGCAGATGGGCGTATATATACGTTCCCTTTAATTTGACCAGTGGCGGCTGATGCTCAAAAGTTTTGGGGGGGCGCAAATGAGAAAAAAAATTGCAGCCTGACTGTGCCCATCAAATGCAGCCACTGTGCCATCAATTGTCACCACTGTGCCATGCCATCAAACGCAGCCACTGTGCGATCAATTGTCACCACTGTGCCATGCCATCAAACACAGCCACTGTGCCATCAATTCGCACCACTGTGCCATGCCATCAAACACAGCCACTGTGCCATCAATTCGCACCACTGTGCCATGCCATCAAATGCAGTCACTGTGCCATCAATTGTCACCACTGTGCCATGCTATTGAACGCAGTCACTGTGCCATACCATCAAACACAGCCACTGTGCCATCAATTCGCACCAATGTGCCATGCCATCAAATGCAGTCACTGTGCCATGCCATCAAACGCAGCCACGGTGCCATCAATTCGCACCACTGTACCATGCCATTGAACGCAGCCACTGTGCCATGCCATCAAACGCAGTCACTGTGCCATCAATTGTCACCACTGTGCCATGCTATTGAACGCAGTCACTGTGCCATACCATCAAACACAGCCACTGTGCCATCAATTCGCACCAATGTGCCATGCCATCAAATGCAGTCACTGTGCCATGCCATCAAACGCAGCCACGGTGCCATCAATTCGCACCACTGTACCATGCCATTGAACGCAGCCACTGTGCCATGCCATCAAACGCAGTCACTGTGCCATCAATTGTCACCACTGTGCCATGCTATTGAACGCAGTCACTGTGCCATACCATCAAACACAGCCACTGTGCCATCAATTCGCACCAATGTGCCATGCCATCAAATGCAGTCACTGTGCCATGCCATCAAACGCAGCCACGATGCCATCAATTCGCACCACTGTACCATGCCATTGAACGCAGCCACTGTGCCATGCCATCAAACGCAGCCACTGTGCCATCAATTGTCACCACTGTGCCATGCCATCAAACGCAGCCACTGTGCCATCAATTGTCACCACTGTGCCATGCCATCAAATGCAGCCACTGTGCCATCAATTGTCACCACTGTGCCATGCCATCAAACGCAGCCACTGTGCCATCAATTGTCACCACTGTGCCCGTGCCATCAAACGCAGCCACTGTGCCATCAATTGTCACCACTGTGCCATGCCATCAATTGTCACCACTGTGCCATCAATTGTCACCACTGTGCCATGCCATCAAACGCAGCCACTGTGCTATCAATTAACACTGTGCCATGCCATCAAACGCAGCCACTGTGCCATCAATTGTCACCACTGTGCCATGCCATCAAATGCAGCCACTGTGCCTATTGTCGTCACTGTTGATGTGCCCTTTAATTTTCGCCACTGTGCCCATTCATGCCGCTGTGCCAATTATCCCCATTGTCACCACTGTGCCTATTGTCGCCACTGTGCCCATTGATGTCACTGACTGTGCCCTTCGTCGCCGCTGTACCCTGTAATGTGCCCCCCCCACCCGGCACTTACCTTTACTGGAGTCAGCCATCCACGTCCCTCGATGTCTTCTCCCGCCCTCGATGACTGACAGGCATCTCAGCCAATCAGGTTACCGGTAGCCAGAACCGGCCGACCTGATTGGCTGAGACGCCTGTCAGTCTTATCCAAGGAGCGCACAGTCTGTGCGTTCCGAGGATAAGCTTCTGGGACCCGAGGGCTGTACTTGGAAAGCCTACCAGAGCCGCTGGCTCTGATAGGCACTTCCGTACAGCCAACCAGCTGCCGTTATTCAGATGGCCGGACATGAGCGCCAACCATCTGAATAGAGCAGCGGCAGCGGCGATAATAACATAGATTCGTGCAATGCATGAATCTATGTCATTAGGTTCAGTGGCAGTGATAGCCAGAGGGGGCGGCGCTCCAGCGACCTCTATGGACGAACCGCCACTGAATTTGACGCCGTTTGGTCGCGCATGCCACTGGCGGCGTACTCGCAACCAAACGCGAGCACGTGGAGATTTCTTTAATATGAATCTGTAAATGGTTAGACTCCAACGTATTTCATCTCATAAAGGGTCTTCATCAGGGAGGTAAGCAATACTAAAACCTACGCACTAGAACTGGGGTGCCATTAAAGTTCATGTGCGTGTAACGGCAGGCATCCCAATACTTTTGGTAATATAGTGTATGGGCCAGATTCAGGTAGATGGGAGCATCTTTGCTCTGGAGTAACGCTTCTCATTTACGTTACACTGGACGAAATTTTAGGAGCAAGTGCTGTTATTCATGAAGCACTTGCTCCTAAAGTTGCGGCAGCGTATCGCAAATGAGCCGGCGGAATTCAAATTGGGTGGGTACGGGGCGTGTGTTATTTAAACTAAGCGCGATCCTGCGGCGAACGTACTGCGCATGCGTCGACTGTCAATGCATCCCAGTGCGCATGCTCCAAATTCTGTCAGTGAACGTCAATGACGTCAAATCCCTATTCATGGACGTTTTACGCAAGCGACGCGATTTTTTTTTTTCGACGCGATGACGACGGCCATACTTAACATAGGATACTCCACTAGGGGGCTGCTTTATCTTTACGCCGTGTATCGCTTACGGAAACGTCGGAAAGTCACTGCGTCGCGCCCGAATACGATCGTGAATTGCCGATTCCCGCTGATTAACATATTTTTTCAGCGTAAATCAGCGGGAACGCCCCCGGCGCCATTTTTAAATTAAAGTTGCGATGCGATGGCGAAATTCAATTACGCCGATCGCATCGGAACTCCAACCCGGCGTTTCTTGTTTTCTGGTTACAGAAAACAGAAACGCCGGCTTAAAGTGACAGTTAGGCTGGAGTATCACTGATACTGCAGCCTAACTCTACCTGAATCTGGCCCATAGTGTGATTCTGCATAGAACGGCCGCCCTATAGCAGTGGATCTGCTGTAGGGCGGGCAGGAGGTCCATACAGTGATCATCACTGGTCATAGTAGGTCACACAGAAGAAGACCGCCCTGTGTGGGGGGGGGGGGGGATCTGCCGGGTGCTGGTAATAGACAGGCGGAGGACACAATTTGCCAGATACAGGCTGTAACGTTCCTCTAATCCGCTTTATAAAGAATTGTACAAAATGTTCTGAAGATCTCACGTCTGTTTCTTTCCTCTGCAGGCGTTGCCATATGTCGCTCTCCTGATTGCGATGATCTTTTTTATCTACGCCGTCATCGGGATGCAGGTGAGTCAGTCGGCCTCGTGTGAGCCTCGAATCTTCTCCAAATTCCTCGGTGTGATCCCGACTTACGTCTCCGGCTTTGTCCCTTCTGTACAGACGTTCGGAAAAATCGCCATGCAGGACGGAACGCAGATCAACCGCAATAACAACTTTCAGACCTTCCCCCAGGCGGTGCTGCTGCTCTTCAGGTACCTTCCTGCCGCCGCCCCCACGCGATAGCGAATAAAGGGCAAGAAAAATGTCGTCAATAGATCCGAGGATCTCCGTCTCTTCTTCCTCTATATTAGGCCACATTCACGCTTGTGCGACTTGACATTGTGACGTTGGCACCCCAAAGTCGCATGACAAGTCGCACTCCATTTTTTACAATGGGAATCGTTCATATCTGTGCGACTTTAGAGTATTTCCTGCAGTACTTTAGTCCGCCTTTTATTAGACATGTGCAGAACGATAAAATAATTGTTTTGCTTCGATTCTTTATTTACATAAATTCGTTTAGTTACATTTGTTTCATTCATAAAAAAATGTTTTCAGAATTCGTTCTGTTTATTTGTTTTTTGAACCAATTAGAATTTTTCGAATTCGGATCGATTTGAAAAGTTTTCGAATCAGTTTTAAATAGTTTTCCAATTTCCAAAGAGAGTAAAATTAAATAGAAAATAAAGGAATAGAATATATATATATATATATACCACCGGTACCAATAAAAAACAAAGGCCCAGATTCACAGAGAATTAGATTCTCGTAGAGTATCAGAAATACACTACGCCGCCGTTTTTTACCTGGCTCTACGTGGAATCCAGGTAGATTTTGTCCAGTAAACGACGGCGGCGTAGTGTATTTCTCCCGTCGCAATCCATCTGCGCGAGTAGGGGGCGTGAAGCATTTAAAATAGGCGCGTTCCCGCGGCGATCGAACTGCGCATGCTCCGTTCGCAAATTTCCCGCCGTGCATTGCGCGAAAACACGTCGTTACGTCATTCGTTGTTTGAGTAGCGTCGTTTACGCACAATCCTAGTCCCGAACGAGTTACGTCAAAAAATAAAATAAAAAAAAAAATCGACGCGTGAACGACGGCCATACTTAACATGGGCTACGTACCGTTAGACCAGCAAAAAGCTGGTCTAACGGTACGTAAAAAAAAATAGACGAAAGCGATTGCGAAGACCACTCGTATCTTCGTGGATCGCCGTAAAAACACATTTGCATATCCCGACGCATGAAAACGACGCGAACTCCTCCCAGCGGCCGCAAAAATATCGCAGCGTAGATCCGAAGGCTTACGAAGACGTAAGCCTCTCGGATCGAAGCCCGAAGCCGCCGTATCATGGTTTGAGGATTCAAACTAGTGATACGGCGCGCGAAATTTGAAATTACTCCTGTCTAACACCAGTTACACAGGCGTAATTGCTTTCTGAATCTGGGCCATAGTTTTTCCATATATATATATTTTTTATTCTACTCCTTTTATATTTTATTCTGTTTGGAAATTGGAAAACTTTTCGAATTCAAATAGTTTTGAAAATATAGGAATAATATATATACCGTATTTTCCGGCGTATAGGACGTCTTTTAAACCCCTAAAAATTCTTCTTAAAGCGGATGTCCGCTCAAAAAAAAAAATACTAAAAGCCAGCAGCTACAAATTCTGCAGCTGCTGACTTTTAATATTAGGATACTAATTACCTGTCCTGGAGTCCAGCGGCGTCCGCAGCAGAGAGACGAGCGATCGCTCGTCACTCTGCTGCTCCCTCCTCCATCCACGGTGAGGGAACCAGGAAGTGAAGCGCTCCGGCTTCACTGCCCGGTTCCCTACGGCGCATGCGCGAGTCGCGCTGCGTCCGCCGATTGGCTCCCTCTGTGTGCTGGGAGCCGAGTGTTCCCAGCACACAACGGGGGACGGACGGGATGTCAGAAAATACCCGTCTTTTGCCCGAGACGTGTGGCCGGAAGTGGGTGCAAATACCTGTCTTTAGACAGGTATCTGCACCCCCCTCCCTCCTGAAAGGTGTCAAATGTGACACCGGAGGGGGGGGGGGGGGGGTTCCGATCAGCGGAACTACACTTTAGGGTGGAGCTCCGCTTTAAAAGTCGGGGGTCGTCTTATACGCCGGTAACCTAATAAATGCTTACCTTATCCGTGACATGCAGATCGCCGTCCATGTTTCAAAAGCCGCGCCTCCTCTCTCTGCTGTTCCGTGATGGGCGGAACACTAAACACAGTGTCTCCTGGGAAGCTGAGTGTTCCGCCCATCACGGAACAGCAGAGAGAGGAGGCGCGGCTTTTGAAACATGGGCGGCGATCTGCATGTCACGGATAAGGTAAGCAGTGAGACACTAAGGGACACACTGAGGCTTGTAGTGGGGCACAGTGATGCATGTAGTGGGGCACAGTCTGGCATGTAATGGCACAGTGATGCATGTAGTGGGGCACAGTCTGGCATGTAATGGCACAGTGAGGTGAGGCGAGGCATGACTAGTAGGAAGGGGGTCGTCTTATAAGGTGAGTATATCCCAAAACCAAAATTTTTGCTGGAAAATTAGGGGGTCGTCTTATACGCCGGCAAATACGGTGTATATATATATATATATATGTATATTCTTTTTTTTTTATTCCGAATAGTTATCCAATTTCCAAACAGAATAAAATAGAAAATATAGGAAATATTCTGGTTGGAAATTGGAAAACTTTTCGAATTCTAATAGTTTTTCGAAAAAATAGGAATGGGAAAAAAAAAATCTGTTCTATTTCTATATTTTGTATTCTATTTTAATCCGTTTGTAAATTGGATAACTATTTGGAATAAAAAATAAAGGAAAAGGAATAGAATAATAAATATATATACGTATATATATATATATATATATATATATATATATATATATACATATATATATATATATACATACATACATATATATTTTTTTTCCTTTTTTATTCCATTGTTTTATATTTTATTCTGTTTGGAAATTGGAAAACTTTTCAAATTCGAATCGTTTTGAAAATATAGGAATAGAATAAAAAAAAAAAATCTATTCCTATATTTTCTATTATATTTTATTCTGTTTGGAAATTGGATAACTATTCGGAATAAAAAAAAAGAATAGAAATGTGTGTGTGTGTATATATATATATATATATATATTACAAAAAAAAATATTCTACTCCTTTTTTAGTTATCCAATTTCCAAACAGAACAAAATATAATAGAAAATATACAGTAGGAATAGAATAGAATTTTTTTTTTTTTATTCTCTTCCTATATTTTCAAAACTATTTGAATTTGAAAAGTTTTCCAATTTCCAAACAGAATAAAATATAAAACAATAGAATAAAAAATATATATATATATATATGTATGTATGTGTGTGTGTATATACAGTATATATATATATAAATATTCTATTCCTTTTCCTTTGTTTTTTATTTCAAATAGTTATCCGATTTACACACAGATTAAAATAGAATACAAAATATAGAAATAGAATAGATTTTTTTTTTCCATTCCTATATTTTCGAAACTATTAGAATTCGAAAAGTTTTCCAATTTCCAAACAGAATAAAATATAAAGGAATAGAATAAAAAAGGAAAACAATTATATATATGTGTGTGTGTGTGTGTGTGTGTGTATATATATATATATGTATCGGCAATGGAACTGTTCCAATCGGTGCAACGCCGACCTTGCGGTGCCGCACCCATTTAACCGCTTCAGCACCGGACCATTTTGGTGGTCAAATGACCGGGGACAATTGCGCGGTCGTGCGACGTGACTCCCAAACGTTATTTTTCCCCCGCAAATAGAGATTTCTTTTGGTGGTATTTGATCACCTCTGCGTTTTTTTTTTTTTCGCTATAAACAAAAATAGAGCGACAATTTTGAAAAAAAATGCAATATTTTTTACTTTTTGTTGTAATAAATATCCTCAAAAATATATAAAAAATATTTTTTTTTCCTCAGTTTAGGCCGATACGTATTCTTCTCCTTTTTTTGGTAAAAAATAGGGGATAGTTTTATGGCATTTTTATATATTTTTTTTAATAGTAATGGCGGCGATTTTTATCGTGACTGCGACATTATGGCGAACACATCGGACACTTATGACACCATTTTGGGACCATTGGCATTTTTACAGCGATCAGCGCTATAAAAATGCATTGATTACTGTGAAAATGACACTGGCAGTGAAGGGGTTAACCTGTAGGGGGCGCTGTAGGGGTTAAGTGTGTCCCAGGGAGTGATTCTTAATGTAGGGGGGGGCGTGGCTACACGTGACACGTCATTGATAACCGGTTCTTGATCACGGGGGAAACGATCATCAGTAAAAGTGTCACTAGGCAGAATAGGCGTTCCCCCGTTTCTGCTCTCGCCGACCGCAGTGGCGGGACTCCCGGGAACATCGAGTTCCTGGGACCCCCGGCTGCACTCACGAGCCACGCGGCGGGCGGGACGTACCTGCACTATTTTATATGCAATTTCAGGTGCGACTTGCGTGGACCTCGAAGCCTCACAGATGCCGGCCGAGTCGCACTGACCTCGTGGGACTTGTGTCTTTCCTAGGTGTGCCACGGGGGAGGCCTGGCAGGAGATTATGTTGGCCAGCTTGCCGGGCAAGAGATGCGACAGCGAATCCGACTTTGCCCCCGAGGAAGAGTTCACCTGCGGGAGCAACTTCGCCATCGTGTATTTCATCAGCTTCTTCATGCTCTGCGCCTTTCTGGTAAGTGGAGGAGATCGCCAGTTATTATGTTTTTTCTTTTTATACATACTGGTATACTGGATTATTTTTTTTTTATTATTATTTTCTTTTTTATTATACTAGTGATTATTAGTGACGTATAGTGGGACTGTGATAGTGGCGAGCAATCTGACACTAACTGACACTTTGTGGGAACCAGTGACACTAATACAGCAATCAGTGCTAAGAAAATGCACTGTCACTGTACTAATGGCTGGGAAGGGGTTAAACATCTGGGGGCACTTAACCGTGTGCCTACCCAGTGTTTATGTGTGGTGCTTTTTTCCCACGCTGACAGGACTGAGCTGTTTACATAGGCAAAGCTCTGTCCTGTCTTCCTCCTCGCCGATCAGTGGTCATCCATTGGCCGGCACCCGCTGACTAATCACAGCACAGCCAGCGCACCGTGTGCCCCCCTACTGGGCAGTGCCGGTTCCCATACTAGGTACCTCTCCAAGTCGTTAAGGTTTCCAGGCTGACGTTTTGAAACTCAAACCTTCAGCTCCCTCCACATATTTTCTTTGGGATTAAGGTCTGGAGACTGGCTAGGCCACTCCAGGACCTTAATGTGCTTCTTCCTGAGCCACTCCTTTGTTGCCTTGGCTGTGTGTTTTGGGACCTTGTCATGCTGGAAGACCCCTCCATGACCCATTTTCAATGCCCTGGCTGAGGGAAGGAGGTTCTCACCCAAGATTTGATGGTACATGGCCCCGTCTATTGTCCCTTTGATGTGGTGAAGTTGTCCTGTCCTTAAAACACCCGCAAAGCATGATGTTTCCCTCTCATGTATGACAGTGGGGAATGGTGTTCTCCATGTATGACAGTGGGGGATGGTGTCTGTCTGTACTACCTGGGGGGGATGTCTGTCTGTACTACCTGGGGGCAGGGGTGTCTGTCTGTACCACCAGGGGTGGGGGTGTCTGTCTGTACCACCAGGGGTGGGGTGTGTCTGTCTGTACCACCAGGGGTGGGGGGGTGTGTCTGTACTACCTGGGGGTGTGTCTGTACTACCTGGGGGTGTGTCTGTACTACCTGGGGGTGTGTCTGTACTACCTGGGGGGGTGTCTGTACTACCTGGGGGGGGTGTCTGTACTGAGGGGGGGTGTCTGTACTGGGAGAGGGGTGTCTGCACCGAGGGGGTTCTTTACTGACACCAACCCTAGTGACGCCACTGCAGTGGGGGAGATGTGAATATTACAGTGGGGGATATTTTTTTTTGCCGATCCGAAAAATTATCCGATCTGTGACTCCTGATCCGAGGAACAATCCGAACCATGAGTTTTTTGATCCGTTGCACCCCTAGTGTTCTCCATGTATGACGGTGGGGGATGGTGTTCTCCATGTATGAAGGTGGGGGATGGTGTTCTCCATGTATGACGGTGGGGGATGGTGTTCTCCATGTATGACGGTGGGGGATGGTGTTCTCCATGTATGATGGTGGGGGACGGTGTTCTCCATGTATGACGGTGGGGGATGGTGTTCTCCATGTATGACGGTGGGGGATGGTGTTCTCCATGTATGACGGTGGGGGATGGTGTTCTCCATGTATGACGGTGGGGGGATGGTGTTCTCCATGTATGATGGTGGGGGATGGTGTTCTCCATGTCTGATGGTGGGGGGATGGTGTTCTCCATGTATGACGGTGGGGGGATGGTGTTCTCCATGTATGATGGTGGGGGATGGTGTTCTCCATGTATGATGGTGGGGGATGGTGTTCTCCATGTATGACGGTGGGGGATGGTGTTCTCCATGTATGACGGTGGGGGACGGTGTTCTCCATGTATGACGGTGGGGGACGGTGTTCTCCATGTATGACGGTGGGGGATGGTGTTCTCCATGTATGACGGTGGGGGGATGGTGTTCTCCATGTATGACGGTGGGGGACGGTGTTCTCCATGTATGATGGTGGGGGATGGTGTTCTCCATGTGTGACGGTGGGGGGATGGTGTTCTCCATGTATGACGGTGGGGGGATGGTGTTCTCCATGTATGACGGTGGGGGACGGTGTTCTCCATGTATGACGGTGGGGGGATGGTGTTCTCCGTGGGGGACGGTGTTCTCCATGTATGAGGGTGGGGGATGGTGTTCTCCATGTATGACGGTGGGGGACGGTGTTCTCCATGTATGACGGTGGGGGGATAGTGTTCTCCATGTATGACGGTGGGGGACGGTGTTCTCCATGTATGACGGTGGGGGGATGGTGTTCTCCATGTATGACGGTGGGGGACGGTGTTCTCCATGTATGATGGTGGGGGATGGTGTTCTCCATGTGTGACGGTGGGGGATGGTGTTCTCCATGTATGAAGGTGGGGGATGGTGTTCTCCATGTATGACGGTGGGGGATGGTGTTCTCCATGGATGACGGTGGGGGATGGTGTTCTCCATGTATGATGGTGGGGTATGGTGTTCTCCATGTATGAAGGTGGGGGATGGTGTTCTCCATGTATGAAGGTGGGGAATAGTGTTCTCCATGTATGATGGTGGGGGATGGTGTTCTCCATGTTTGAAGGTGGGGAATAGTGTTCTCCATGTATAATGGTGGGGGATGGTGCTCTCCATGTATGACGGTGGGGGACGGTGTTCTCCATGTATGATGGTGGGGGACGGTGTTCTCCATGTATGATGGTGGGGGGATGGTGTTCTTCATGTATGACGGTGGTAGGATGGTGTTCTCCATGTATGATGGTGGGGGATGGTGTTCTCCATGTATGACGGTGGGGGATGGTGTTCTCCAAGTATGATGATGGGGGATGGTGTTCTCCATGTTTGACAGAGGGGGATGATGTTCTCCATGTATGACAGTGGGGGATGATGTTCTTCATGTATGACGGTGGGGGATGGTGTTCTCCATGTATGATGGTGGGGGGATGGTATTCTCCATGTATGATGGTGGGGGGATGGTGTTCTCCATGTATGATGGTGGGGGGATGGTGTTCTCCATGTATGAAGGTGGGGAATAGTGTTCTCCATGTATGATGGTGGGGGATGGTGTTCTCCATGTATGAAGGTGGAGGATGGTGTTCTCCATGGATGACGGTGGGGGGATGGTGTTCTCCATGTTTGAAGGTGGGGAATAGTGTTCTCCATGTATGATGGTGGGGGACGGTGTTCTCCATGTATGACGGTGGGGGATGGTGTTCTCCATGTATGACGGTGGGGGACGGTGTTCTCCATGTATGACGGTGGGGGACGGTGTTCTCCATGTATGACGGTGGGGGGATGGTGTTCTCCATGTATGACGGTGGGGGACGGTGTTCTCCATGTATGATGGTGGGGGATGGTGTTCTCCATGTGTGACGGTGGGGGATGGTGTTCTCCATGTATGAAGGTGGGGAATAGTGTTCTCCATGTATGATGGTGGGGGATGGTGTTCTCCATGGATGACGGTGGGGGGATGGTGTTCTCCATGTTTGAAGGTGGGGAATAGTGTTCTCCATGTATGATGGTGGGGGATGGTGCTCTCCATGTATGACGGTGGGGGACGGTGTTCTCCATGTATGATGGTGGGGGATGGTGTTCTACATGTATGACGGTGGGGGGATGGTGTTCTCCATGTATGATGGTGGGGGATGGTGTTCTCCATGTATGACGGTGGGGGATGGTGTTCTCCATGTATGATGGTGGGGGATGGTGTTCTCCATGTTTGACAGTGGGGGATGATGTTCTTCATGTATGACGGTGGGGGATGGTGTTCTCCATGTATGATGGTGGGGGGATGGTATTCTCCATGTATGATGGTGGGGGGATGGTGTTCTCCATGTATGATGGTGGGGGATGGTGTTCTCCATGTATGAAGGTGGGGAATAGTGTTCTCCATGTATGATGGTGGGGGATGGTGTTCTCCATGTATGAAGGTGGGGGATGGTGTTCTCCATGGATGACGGTGGGGGGATGGTGTTCTCCATGTATGACGGTGGGGGACGGTGTTCTCCATGTATGACGGTGGGGGATGGTGTTCTCCATGTATGACGGTGGGGGACGGTGTTCTCCATGTATGATGGTGGGGGATGGTGTTCTCCATGTATGACGGTGGGGGACGGTGTTCTCCATGTATGACGGTGGGGGGATAGTGTTCTCCATGTATGACGGTGGGGGACGGTGTTCTCCATGTATGACGGTGGGGGGATGGTGTTCTCCATGTATGACGGTGGGGGACGGTGTTCTCCATGTATGATGGTGGGGGATGGTGTTCTCCATGTGTGACGGTGGGGGATGGTGTTCTCCATGTATGAAGGTGGGGGATGGTGTTCTCCATGTATGACGGTGGGGGATGGTGTTCTCCATGGATGACGGTGGGGGATGGTGTTCTCCATGTATGATGGTGGGGGATGGTGTTCTCCATGTATGACGGTGGGGGACGGTGTTCTCCATGTATGATGGTGGGGGACGGTGTTCTTCATGTATGACGGTGGGGGGATGGTGTTCTCCATGTATGATGGTGGGGGATGGTGTTCTCCAAGTATGATGGTGGGGGATGGTGTTCTCCATGTTTGACAGAGGGGGATGATGTTCTCCATGTATGACAGTGGGGGATGATGTTCTTCATGTATGACGGTGGGGGGATGGTGTTCTCCATGTATGACGGTGGGGGGATGGTGTTCTCCATGTATGACGGTGGGGGGATGGTGTTCTCCATGTATGACGGTGGGGGGATGGTGTTCTCCATGTATGAGGGTGAGGGGATGGTGTTCTCCATGTATGATGGTGGAGGATGGTGTTCTCCATGTATGACGGTGGGGGGATGGTGTTCTCCATGTATGATGGTGGGGAATGGTGTTCTCCATGTATGATGGTGGGGGATGGTGTTCTTGGGGTCACAGGCAGCATTCCTCCTCCTCCTCCAAACACGGGGAGTTGAGTTGCTGCCAAGGAGCTCAATTTTGGTCTCCTCTGACCACAACACTTTCCCCCAGTTCTCCTCTAAATCATTCAGATGTTCATTAGCAGACTTCAGACGGGCTGTGCATGGGATTTCCTGATCAGGGGGACCTTGCGGGGGGCTGCAGGATTTCAGTCCTCCCGGTGTTGTGTGTTACCGATTTGTTCTCTTGGTGACTTTGGTCCCAGCTGAGATCAGTGGCAAGATTCTCCCGTGTAGTTCTGGGTGATTCCTCACCGTTCTCATGATCATTGAACCCCCACGAGGTGAGATCTTGTATGGAGCCCCAGTCCGAGTAAGGTTGCCACCTCATCCCTTTATACCTGAATACCTCTTTATCTTCATTAATGTTCGGTTAGTTCAATATACCCACCTTTTTGGGGACCAAAGAATTCAAGTGGGGGGAGAATGTAGATATGAAGTACACAGGTTCTGAGGCTGATTAAGGTGGTGATTAAACTCACTTGGTGCCTTATCTGCATTAAATCATGTGTGTGTTCAGGTTTAAAGGAATGAGGTGACAACCCCAAGACCGAGGGAGAGTGACCGTTATTTTGTGTTTCTCCCATTTGTGAATAATCCCACCAACTGTTGTCACCCTCTCACCAAGCTGCTCGGCGATGCTCTTGTAGCCCATTCCAGCCTGGTGTAGATCTACAATCTTCTCCCCGACATCCTTGGACAGATCTTCCTTGGACAGATCTTTGGTCTTGGCCATGGTGGAGAGATTGGAATCTGATTGGTTGATTCTGTGCACAGGAGTCTTTTATACAGGGAACAAGCTGAGATTAGGAGCACTCCCTTTAAGATAGAGAGTGCTCCTAATCTCAGCTCATTGCCTGTATAGAAGACACCTGGGAGCCAGAAATATCACTGATTGATAGGGGATCAAATATTTATTTCACTCATTAAAATGCAAATCAATTTATAACTTTTTTTTTAAATGTGTTTTTCTGGATATTTTTGTTGTTATTCTGTCTTTCACTGTTATAATAAACCGACCAATAAAATTATAGACCGATTGTTTCTTTGTCAGTGGGGCAAACCTACAAAATCAGCAGGGGGTCCAATACTTTTTTCTCTGTATATATCTCTATATAATTTATATTTATAATATCTATTAATATAAATAATTAATATATATATTATAAAATCAAAAATATTTTTATAAAGTATTAGACGTGTGCAATTCGTTTAGTTCCGAATTATTTTTTTTAACGAATTTTGACAAATTAGTTCGTTCTGAAATTTCCAAATTTCTAATTTTTTGGATTTTTAGAATTTTAAGAATTTTAAAAATGGGAAATTTCGAATAATCGAGATCTGAAAATGGGAAATTTGGAAAGTTGAATTTCCGAGTTTTCGAATTTAAAAAAATTCGGAATTTCCGAATTTTTCAATTTTCCGAATTCCAACTTTTTAGAAATTCGGAAATTCAGAAATTCGAAAATTCGGGAAATTCGGAATTTCGAAAATTCAGAATTTCCAAAAAAATACTGAATTTCGGAATTTCGACAATTCTGAATCACGAAAATTCGGAATTTCGTAAGTTCGGAATTTCAAATAAAATACTGAATTTCGGAATCTCGGAAATTCAGAATTTTCGAATTAACAAAATTTCCGAAAAAAACGAATGAAACGAAAACAAAAAAAAAATGTTTTTCGCCAGTGCACATGTCTATAAAGTATATTACTTTTTTTCCTTCACTGTAATATATGTCAGCAAGAATAATATAGATATTGTAAGTATAATTTTTTTTTTTTTTTAAATATAGTGTCACCTAATGCATCTCAACATTCGCACAAATAATCCCCGTAATGTGTCTAATAGGTTTATTTCCTATGACCATCGGCTCCATCTAGTGTCTGTAATGTGGTATTTTCCTTGTTTGAGGTATTTCAGGGAAATTCTGCATTATGGCCAATAGGTGGAGCTGATGATCATAGGAAATATACCCTTTAGAAACATGTACACTATATTCATACTGATACTTCATACTGATGTTTTAATTTATTTATTTGTATTTTCCATTTTTTTCGATTTCAGATTATTAACCTGTTTGTAGCCGTCATTATGGATAATTTTGATTATCTGACCAGGGATTGGTCTATTCTGGGCCCCCATCATTTGGATGAGTTTAAAAGGATCTGGTCTGAATATGACCCCGAGGCCAAGTGAGTATAAAAAACAAAACAAAAAAAGTGTGATGGGACTTAAAGCTGAACTCCCACAGCTCTGCTCCCTCACCTTGTGCAGGGTGACCGGTCTTGTCTCCGCCCCCTTCTGTCGTTTTCTCTAATAGATGGTAGGGGGTGAAACCAAGGAACGGTGCTCAGAGGTGGGTAGGGGGTGAAACAAGTGAATGGAGCTTGGAGGTGGGTAGGGTGTGGAACCAAGGAATAGTCCTCGGAGGTGGAACGGTGCACAGAGATGGGAAGGGAGTGGAACCAAAGAATGGTGCTCGTAGGTTGGTAGGGGGTAGGGAAATGGAATGGTGTTCGTAGGTGGGGAGGGGGGTGTAACCAAAGAATGGTGCTCGTAGGTTGGTAGGGGGTAGGGAAAGGGAATGGTGTTCGTAGGTGGGGAGAGGGTGGAACCAAAGAATGGTGCTTGGAGGTGGGTAGGGAGTTAAACCAAAGGATGGTGCCCGGAGGTGGGTAGGAACCAAAGAATGGTGCTCGGAGGTGGGTAGTGGGTGGAGAAAAGGAATGGTGTTTGTATGTGGGGAGAGGGTGGAACCAAAGAATGGTGCTCAGAGGTGGGTAGGGGGTGAAACCAATGAATGGTGCTTGGAGGTGGGTAGGGGGTGGAACCAAGAAATTGTGCTCGGAGGTGGAACAGTGCTCAGGGTTGGGTAGGGAGTGGAACCAAGAAATAGTGCTCAGAGGTGGAACGGTGCTCGGAGTTGGGTAGGGAGTGGAACCAAAGAATGGTGCTCGTAGGTTGGTAGGGGGTAGAAAAAAGGAGAGGTGTTCGTAGGTGAGGAGGGGGTGGAACCAAAGAATGGTGCTTGGAGGTTGGTAGGGGGTAGTGAAAGGGAATGGTGTTCTTAGGTGGGGAGGGGGTGGAACCAAAGAATGGTGCCTGGAGGTGGGTAGGAACCAAAGAATGGTGTTCGGAGGTGGGTAGGGGGGTGGAACCAAAGAATGGTGCTCAGAGGTGGGTAGATGGGTGTAACCAAAGAATGGTGCTCAGAGGTGGGTAGTGGGTGGAGAAAAGGAATGGTGCTCAGAGGTGGGTAGTGGGTGGAGAAAAGGAATGGTGCTCGTATGTGGGGAGAGGGTGGAACCAAAGAATGGTGCTCAGAGGTGGGTAGGGGGTGAAACCAATGAATGGTGCTTGGAGGTGGGTAGGGGGTGGAACCAAGAAATAGTGCTCTGAGGTGGAACGGTGCTTGGAGTTGGGTAGGGAGTGTAACCAAAGATTGGTGCTCGTAGGTTGGTAGGGGGTAGGGAAAAGGAATGGTGTTCGTAGGTGGGGAGGGGGTGGAACCAAAGAATGGTGCCTGGAGGTGGGTAGGAACCAAAGAATGGTGCTCGGAGGTGGGTAGGGGGGGTTGAACCAAAGAATGGTGCTCAGAGGTGGGTAGTGGGTGGAGAAAAGGAATGGTGCTTGTATTTGGGGAGAGGGTGGAACCAAAGAATGGTGCTCAGAGGTGGGTATGGGGTGAAACCAATGAATGGTGTTTGGAGGTGGGTAGGGGGTGGAACCAATAAATAGTGCTCGGAGGTGGAACAGTGCTCGGAGTTGGGTAGGGAGTGTAACCAAAGAATGGTGCTCGTAGGTTGGTAGGGGGTAGGGTAAAGTAATGGTGTTCGTAGGTGGGGAGGGGGTGGAACCAAAGAATGGTGCCCGGAGGTGGGTAGGAACCAAAGAATGGTGCTCGGAGGTGGGTAGGGGGGTGGAACCAATGAATAGTGCTCAGAGGTGGGTAGGGGGTGGAGAAAAGGAATGGTGCTCGTATGTGGGGAGAGGGTGGAACCAAAGAATGGTGCTCAGAGGTGGGTAGGGGGGTGGAACCAATGAATGGTGCTCAGAGGTGGGTAGGGGGTGGAGAAAAGGAATGGTGCTCGTATGTGGGGAGAGGGTGGAACCAAAGAATGGTGCTCAGAGGTGGGTAGGGGGAAAAACCAAGGAATGGTGCTTGGAGGTGGGTAGGGGGTGGACACAAGGGGTGACTCAGAAGGAGGGAGTTCCTGCACCTATTCTCTGAGAAAAAAAGCCCCTGGTTTTAAATCATTTTTTTGCATCTGCATGAATTGAATGAAGATATTTGGATTTTATATTATTTTTATTTGTTTGATAATTTTTTTTATTTTGTTTTTTTTATTTCTTTGCTCTCTCTTTAGGGGCCGTATTAAACATTTGGATGTGGTGACCTTACTACGTCGGATCCAGCCTCCCCTGGGATTCGGCAAGCTGTGCCCGCACCGCGTGGCATGCAAGGTAAATATATAACGGGAAGCCCGGACCTGTCTAGAAACGCCGACATAGTTGAAAAAATGATATTATTTTAGTGTATCTGAGGATCAGACTACAACGTCATTACAACTCCAGGCAAATCACTGGAATACATCAAAATACCCAATACAGTACTGTTGGGCAAAGTGGGGCATGCCACTGGCCCCCCTCCCCCATGTGAGTGTGCTGGTGCTTGGTGTAGGGGCGTATCTACTGCGCGGCAAACAAGGTGTTTGCCTTGGGTGGCGGGGGGGGCGTTGCCCCAAGGCAAAGGGGACACTATGGGCCAGATTCAGGTAGAAGTTACGCGGCTTATCTCTAGATACGCCGCGTAACTTCTAACCTACGCCGTCGTATCTGTTTTCTGTATTCAGAAAACAAGATACGCCGGGATTGAGCCCAGATACGAGCGGCAGTCACTTTACGACGTTTCCGTAAGGGGTTTTCCCGGCGTAAAGATAAAGCAACAAAAAGCACGCGTATCCTATGTTAAGTATGGCTGTCGTGACCGCGTCGAAGTGAAAAAGTTTTACGTCGTTTGCGTAACTCGTCCGTGAATGGGGATTGACGTTATTGACGTTCACTTCCAAAACACCGTCATAATGTGGAGCATGCGCACTGGGATACATTGACAGCCGGCGCATGCGCAGTACGTTCGCCGCGGGATCGCGCCTATTTTAAATACTACACGCCCCCTACCTGCCCAATTTGAATTCAGCCGGCCCATTTTCGCTACGCCGTCGCAACTTTAGGAGCAAGTGCTTTGTGAATACAGTACTTTCTCTACAGTAGTTTCGGCGGAGTAACGTAAATGAGCAACGTTACGCCGGAATAAAGAACCGCTCACCATCCTGAATCTGGCCCTATGGGTCTACAAAGAAGCAGTGGCGACGCTACGGGGGTGCAGGGGGGTCCAGGCCACGCCTAGGGTGACACCTGCCAGAGGGTTGACACCAAGGGTGGCCGAGGACTGGCCTTTCGGTGAGAGGGGAGCGAAGCAGAAGCCGGAGGCGTCGGTGACTGCAGCCTCCACTCCCGGGAGTAGTTCAAAAGGCAGAGCAAGGGCGTCTCGTTAAACACAGCTGGTAAAAAGAGTCAGCGGGCTGCGGGAGGAGTCCGGTGTTGTTTTTCTTTTTTTGAAGGGGGAGGGAAACTCCTGCCTTAGTATAGGGGTATGGGGAGCCCCCCTCTTTATCACCCCCCTCTCTCTCAACCCCCTCCCCTCTCTCTCTGTTTAACCCCCCTCTCTATCACCCCCTATCTCTCTCTCACCTCCTTGTCCCTTACTTCCCTCTCTCTCTTTAACCCCCCCCTCTCTCTCACCCCCTCTCTCTCTCTCTCATCCCCCTCTCTCTCTCTTATCCCCCTCTCTCTCACCTCCTTCTCTCTTACTTCCCTCTCTCTCTTTAACCCCTCTCTCTCTCTTTAACCCCTCTCTCTCTCTCACCCTCTCTCTTATCCCCCTCTCTCTCTCACCTCCTTCTCTCTTACTTCCCTCTCTCTCTTTAACCCCCCCCCTCTCTCTCTCTCAGCCCCTCTCTCACCCCCCTCTCTCTTACCTCCTTCTCTCTTACTTCCCTCTCTCTCTCTTCAACCCCCCCCCTCTCTCTCACTCCCTCTCTCTCACACCCTCTTTCTCTCACCCCTCTCTCTCATCCCCCTCTCTCTCACCCCCTCTCTCTCTCACCCCCTCTCTCACCCCTCTCTCGACCCCTCACTCTCTCATCCCCCTCTCTCTCACCCCTCTCTCACCTCCCTCTCTGTTTCACCCCCTCTCTTTTTCACCTCTTTCTCTCTCACCTCTCTCACTCAACCCCCCCTCTCTCACCCCCTCTCTCTTACCCACCCTCTCTCTCTCTCACCCTCTTCTTTCTCACCCCTCTGTCAACCCCTCTCTTTTTCACCTCCCTCTCTCTCACCCTCCTATCTCTCTCACCTCCCCCTCCCTCTCGGAAATTGAAAAATTCGGAAATACGAAAATTCGGAATTAACGAATTTCTCAAAATTCCTTAAAGCGTTCTCCAAGGTTCCAGCGACAGGAAGTCCCACTCCCCCCCCCCCCCACCCAAAAAAAATTACATGCCAGAGTGGGTTAAGCGGGTTAAGCGAAAGTTCCAATTTTGGGTGGAACTCCACTTTAAAAAGCGAATTAGAAACAAAGCGAATTGCACATGTCCTCTAATCTCTTCCTTTGCAATCAGTAGCCTCTCTGCTAACACGACCGTATTACAGTTTCAGGTCTTCTGCCGGCTCCGGATTCGGTAAAATACGTTTTCTGTACTCCATGCATGCGCGCCACCGATGGCTTGTGGGTCTTTACAATCATATTATTGCTGATGGGGAATTTTTATTTTATTTTTTTAAGGTTTTCCTTTCTTTTATTCTAACAGCATGCACCTTACTTTTGAGTATGCAAAATGTCTCAAGCATTCAACCTCACGAATAATCACCAAAAAGCTTTCACAATATTGTCAAAAGTATTGGGACGTCTCCCTTTACACACATATGAACTTTAATGGCGTCCCAGTCTCCGCCCCCCCCCCCAATCCCCCCACCCCCAATGTGGAAAAGGTTCTTTTACTATGATAAATATTATGGCCCGGATTCACAGACATCGGTGCACATTTATGCCGCCGTAGCGTATCTCTTTTACGTTACGTCGACGCAGCGCAGAGAGGCAAGCATGGAATTCACAAAGCAAATGCGCCGGCGTAGCGTATATTTCGTAGGCGTAAGTGGAAGTAGGTGGAAGTGGGCGTGACCCATGCTAATGAAGCGTGACCCCATGCAAATGATGGGCCAGGCGCCAGACAAGTACTTAAAATGAACTGCGCATGCGTCGAGACGTGGACGTATCCCCGTGCGCATGCGTACAACCACGTCGGAACAACTGCCTAAGATACGCCGGATCACTGTGTACGCCGTGAACGTAACCTACGCCCAGCCAGACCCGCGTCGGCCCGTATTCACAGACGTCCAAAGTACAATACGTAGGCTTGTGTTCCCTGGTCCATACCTTTGCATGGGTTGCGCCTCATCTATGGGGAATAACTTCACGCCGAATGTAAAACTTACGCAAACCGCTTAAATCATGCGCCAGGCGCAGGTACGTCCGTGATTCGCTGTATCTCCCTCATTTGCATATTTGAATGCCTAATCAATGGGAGAAGCAACATGCGTCCAGACCATATTTGCGCCCGCGCCACGCCGGCGTAAGTAAGATACGTCGGGGTTCGATGGCCTATTTTTTGGCGTATCTTGGTTTGTGACTCTGGCGCACACATACGCCGGGCGCATATTTGCGCTACGCCGGGAAAAGGTGAGTTACGTCTGCGTAAGTGCTTTGTGAATCCGGGCCTATAACTCTAATATGCAGGGCTTTTTTTCAGCAGGAACGTGGGGGAACGCAGTTCCGGAACCCCCAGAACTGAATTGCAAGGGGTGCTGGGGGTGTGCTGGAGGGTCTATTGATGCTGGCTGATTAGGAATCTATTGTTGCTGGAGGGGATCTATTTTTGGGGAGGAAGGAGGTCTACTGTTGCTGGGGAGGACTTTTGTTGCTCGTGGGGGATCTAGTGTTGCTGGGTGTGGGTCTTATATTGCAGGGGGGGGGGGGGGTCAATCATTGCTGGGAGGGATCTACAGTACTGTTGAGGGAAGGGTCTTTGTAGCTGGTTGCTGGAGGGTACATTAATGCTGGGGAATCTATTGTTGCTGGATGTTTGTTTTTTTTTGCAGGGGGGGGGGGGCTATTGTTGCTAATGGGGGATCTATTGTTGGGGGTGGGCCTTATGTTGCAGGGGGTCAATCGTTGCTGGGAGAGATCTACTGTTGAGGGAGGGGTTCTAATGTTGGTTGCTGCTGAAGGGTCTATTGATGCTGGCTGTTGGGTAGGCATTGTTGCTGGAGGGGATCTATTGTCGCTGGGGTGTCTAATGTTGCTAGATCTATTTTACTAGAGAAGAGGACCTGCGCTTAGGATGATAAAAATAAGGGTAATGGGAGTAATCAACTGCAGCCCCCCCTAAATATAGCTCCCCTGAGAGAGTATAATAAGAAAGATAAACAAGATGTTGGGGGTCGTGGCGCTGTTGCTGGTAAGTTGTATTAGTGAGCAGATGTGCTCTGTTAGGGCAACTACCCTAAATGTAAGATATAGAGGTGGCCACCCTGGGCAAGGTAGATCTAAGTGTACAAGAATAGTGTTAGTACCCTCTAGAAACCGCTAGAGACGGTGGTGCTCCTGGTAGTTAGGTGGTAAATGTTCTTAATAATGATCTACAGTATATCAAGTCCACTAGACATAATGCACATACCACAGTGTAATTATACCAGGAAAGAGCCTTATACACCAACTTTTAGGTACATACAAACAGCATACTATTCAGGCCAAAGGTCTAAATTAAATATATAAAAAATAATAAATTAATTGCATTGACATGCAGGAGTCCATATGGAAAATTGCAGGCTGGTCGGTGAAAATGATGTGAGGGTCAGGGTGCACCTAACTAGGTAGATGGTCTTAGTACTGTACAACAGGTGTTGCTCGCTGTGGTCCCGGTGCTCCCCCTTAAGGGTCCCCACTCACCAGAAGCAATCACCCCTGCTGGGGTAGAGTGCGTGTCAATCGGACAGCTGCTCCTTCGTACCGAGGCCTTTTCTCCTGGTATGTCTCCTGGGTTCCTGAGGTATATCCTTGATGTTGATGGTTTTGGAGTTCAATTATTTCTGAGTTCCTCCAAGGCAAAGAAAAAAGCTCTCATAGAGTAGTACGTTTAAAATAAAAAGGTTTTATTGGCACTACCAACAGGTGTGCACCAGAGCATAAGCAGAAATACAAAAATAAAATAAAATAAAAATATAAAATATGACAGCAGGCTGTGTTGCTGGGCTCGCACAGCTGACAGTCAGAAAAACGGCTTCAGAAGACGTAATACAACGAAACGTGCGTAAAGCGGACACACGCACATCCACACGCACTTCCGGTTCACCAGCTGATCTTAGTTGGAACGCACGCCGTTCCCACGCTGGTTCGATCAGTTATCGGGACTACAGTGCAGTGTATATGCAGGACCTATATTCTGTTATATAGGCCGCTGCTACTTATCTAGTTGTGGTTTTTCTGACTGTCAGCTGTGCGAGCCCAGCAACACAGCCTGCTGTCATATTTTATATTTTTATTTTATTTTATTTTTGTATTTCTGCTTATGCTCTGGTGCACACCTGTTGGTAGTGCCAATAAAACCTTTTTATTTTAAACGTACTACTCTATGGGAGCTTTTTTCTTTGCCTTGGAGGAACTCAGAAATAATTGAACTCCAAAACCATCAACATCAAGGATATACCTCAGGAACCCAGGAGACATACCAGGAGAAAAGGCCTCGGTACGAAGGAGCAGCTGTCCGATTGACACGCACTCTACCCCAGCAGGGGTGATTGCTTCTGGTGAGTGGGGACCCTTAAGGGGGAGCACCGGGACCACAGCGAGCAACACCTGTTGTACAGTACTAAGACCATCTACCTAGTTAGGTGCACCCTGACCCTCACATCATTTTCACCGACCAGCCTGCAATTTTCCATATGGACTCCTGCATGTCAATGCAATTAATTTATTATTTTTTATATATTTAATTTAGACCTTTGGCCTGAATAGTATGCTGTTTGTATGTACCTAAAAGTTGGTGTATAAGGCTCTTTCCTGGTATAATTACACTGTGGTATGTGCATTATGTCTAGTGGACTTGATATACTGTAGATCATTATTAAGAACATTTACCACCTAACTACCAGGAGCACCACCGTCTCTAGCGGTTTCTAGAGGGTACTAACACTATTCTTGTACACTTAGATCTACCTTGCCCAGGGTGGCCACCTCTATATCTTACATTTAGGGTAGTTGCCCTAACAGAGCACATCTGCTCACTAATACAACTTACCAGCAACAGCGCCACGACCCCCAACATCTTGTTTATCTTTCTTATTATAGATCTATTTTACTGCCTTTCTTGATATCATTAACAGATTTCATATAAAGTATTTGCTTCTGTATTCTCTAAAAGGGGCAGTACTGGGAGGTGGGTAAGGGTCGGACCCAAGGAACGGTGCTCGGACGTGGGTAGGGGGCGGAGTCAAGGGGTGACTCAGAAGGGGGGTTCCTGCGCCTTATTTCTGAGAAAAAAATCCCTGCTAATATGGTATTCAAACTTTATAACCTGAAAGATTTCTGAGACTTTGTGTAAAGTCTTAATTTATTGCAAGTTCTATCAGCTGAAGACAAGCAAATCCTGGAATACAATTCAAGTAACACTACACATCTCAATGCAGTTCTCTACCAAGAGAAGTCTGCATTTCTGCCACTAGGGGATATGGTATGGTATTCAGACATGAAGCCCTCAAAGAAAATTTTACGAGACTTCATGTAAAGTCTTAATTTATAGCAAGTTCTCTCTGAAGCTGAAAACAAGGAAATCCTGGAATACAATTCAAGTAACACCGCATCTCGAAACAGTTCTCAACCAAGAGAAGTCTGCATTTCTGCCACTAGGGGATATTGTATGGTATTCAAACATGAATCCCTCAATGAAAGATTTCTGAGACTTCATGTAAAATCTTAATTTATTGCAAGTTCTGTCAGCTGAAGGCAAGCAAATCCTGGAATACAATTCAAGTAACACTACATATCTTAATGCAGTTCTCAACCAAGAGAAGTCTGCATTTCTGCCACTAGGGGGGGGGGGCTATTCTGGGAAGGCCGTCCACAAGGTTTAGGAGTGTGTCTATGGGAATGTTTGATCATTTGTGAGGTCAGGCACTGATGTTGGACGTGAAGGCCTGGCTCGCGGTCTCTGCTCTAATTCACCCCAAAGGTGTTCTTTCTGGTTGAGGTCAGGACTCTGTGCAGACCAGTCAAGTTCCTCCACCCCAAACTCGCTCATCCATTGTGGTCATGGGACAATGGTGGTGTTCTACTCAGTAGACTTGACTAGGGTAAGAGTGGCATGATCAGAGAGGTTGGTGTTGGATGAGAAGGTCTGGCTCGCAGTCTCCGCTCTAATTCATCCCAATGGTGTTCTATGAGGTTGAGATCAGGACTCTGTGCAGGTCAGTCATGTTCCTCCACCCCAAACTCGCTCATCCATGTCTTTATGGACCTTGCTTTGTGCACTGGTGGGCAGTCATGTTGGAACAGGAAGGGGCCGTCCCCAAACTCCTCCCACAAAGTTGGGAACATGAAATTGTCCAAAATGTCTTGGTAAGAGTTCCCTTCACTGGAACTAGGGGGCCAAACCCACCCCCTGAAAAACAACCCCCACACCATAATCCCCCCTGCCCCACACACCATAATCCCCCCTCCACCAAATGATTTGTACCAGCAGACAAAGCAAGGTCCATAAAGACATGGATGAGCGAGTTTGGGGTGGAGGAACTTGACTGACCTGCACAGAGTCCTGACCTCAACCTCATAGAACACCTTTGGGATGAGCGGAGACTGCGAGCCAGGCCTTCTCATCCAACACCTACCTCTCTGATCATGCCACTCTTACCCTGGTCAAGTCTACTGAGTAGAACACCACCATTGTCCCATGACCACCATGGATGAGCGAGTTTGGGGTGGAGAAACGTGACTGGCCTGCACAGAGTCCTGACCTCAACACCTTTGGGAGGAATTAGAGCAGAGACTGCATGCCAGGCCTTCTCGTCCAACATCAGTGCCTGACCTCACAAACGCTCTCCTTAAAGGTAAACGGTAAAACATTCCCATAGACACCCTCCCAAACCTTTGTGGACAGCCTTCCCAGAAGAGGTGAAGCTGTTATAGCTGCAAAGGGCGGGGCCAACTTAATATAGAACCCTCCGGACTAAGACTGGGAGGCCATTAAAGTTCATGTGCGTGTAAAGGTAGGTGTCCCAATACTTTTGATATTATAGTGTATGTGTGGCATGTGGCTGTTACATGTTTTATTGCCATGGGGGGGGGGGGGGGGGGTGGCAGCTGTTGGCAGGATCACTTATTTATAGATAGACAGAGAGATAGATACATAGATAGGCAGGCAAGCGTCTCAATACTTTTGACAATTTAGCACATTTCTTAATATTATGAGCTCCATCTAGTGGCCATAAGACGGTATTTTTCCCTGATTGAGGTATTTCAGGTAAATACCACATTATGGCCACTAGATGGAGCTCATGGAAAATAATCGCATTCATCAAATTACATTGTTTCTTCGCACGGCTAATTCTTTTTTGTTTTTTAGAAATAGGCCCCTTTGGTGTGATTTGCTGTCAAAAGGGGGCGGGGCTTCAGTGAAAATGGTCGTTCGAAATTCTTAGCCGCTGACCGCCGGATTCTAATTTGTCCCCATTGTTACCTTGCAGAGACTGGTTGCCATGAATATGCCTCTGAATTCGGATGGCACTGTGACCTTCAATGCCACCCTGTTCGCCCTGGTGAGGACCTCGCTGAGGATCAAAACGGAAGGTGTGATTCCTCCCACTGATACCAATGATGGGACACTATTCCTCCCACTGACACCAATGATGGGACACTATTCTTCCCACTGATACCAATGATGGGACACTATTCCTCCCACTGACACCAATGATGGGACACTATTCCTCCCACTGACACCAATGATGGGACACTATTCCTCCCACTGACACCAATGATGGGACACTATTCTTCCCACTGATACCAATGATGGGACACTATTCCTCCCACTGACACCAATGATGGGACACTATTCCTCCCACTGACACCAATGATGGGACACTATTCCTCCCACTGACACCAATGATGGGACACTATTCCTCTCACTGACACCAATGATGGGACACTATTCCTCCCACTGACACCAATGATGGGACACTATTCCCCCCACTGACACCAATGATGGGACATTATTCCTCCCACTGACACCAATGATGGGACACTATTCCCCCCACTGACACCAATGATGGGACACTATTTCTCCCACTGACACCAATGATGGGACACTATTCCTCCCACTGACACCAATGATGGGACACTATTCCTCCCACTGACACCAATGATGGGACACTATTCCTCCCACTGATACCAATGATGGGACACTATTCCTCCCACTGACACCAATGATGGGACACTATTCCTCCCACTGACACCAATGATGGGACACTATTCCTCCCACTGATACCAATGATGGGACACTATTTCTCCCACTGACACCAATGATGGGACACTATTCCTCCCACTGACACCAATGATGGGACACTATTCCTCCCACTGACACCAATGATGGGACACTATTCCTCCCACTGACACCAATGATGGGACACTATTCCTCCCACTGACACCAATGATGGGACACTATTCCTCCCACTGACACCAATGATGGGACACTATTCCTCCCACTGACACCAATGATGGGACACTATTCCTCCCACTGACACCAATGATGGGACACTATTCCTCCCACTGATACCAATGATGGGACACTATTCCTCCCACTGATACCAATGATGGGACACTATTCCTCTCACTGACACCAATGATGGGACACTATTCCTCCCACTGACACCAATGATGGGACACTATTCCCCCCACTGACACCAATGATGGGACACTATTCCTCCCACTGACACCAATGATGGGACACTATTCCCCCCACTGACACCAATGATGGGACACTATTCCCCCCACTGACACCAATGATGGGACACTATTCCTCCCACTGACACCAATGATGGGACACTATTCCCCCCACTGACACCAATGATGGGACACTATTCCTCCCACTGACACCAATGATGGGACACTATTCCTCCCACTGACACCAATGATGGGACACTATTCCTCCCACTGACACCAATGATGGGACACTATTCCTCCCACTGATACCAATGATGGGACACTATTCCTCCCACTGACACCAATGATGGGACACTATTCCTCCCACTGATACCAATGATGGGACACTATTCCTCCCACTGACACCAATGATGGGACACTATTCCTCCCACTGACACCAATGATGGGACACTATTCCTCCCACTGACACCAATGATGGGACACTATTCCTCCCACTGACACCAATGATGGGGCACTATTTCCCCCACTGACACCAATGATGGGACACTATTCCTCCCACTGACACCAATGATGGGACACTATTTCTCCCACTGACCCCAATGATGGGACGCTATTCCTCCACTGACACCAATGATAGGACACTATTCCTCCCACTGACACCAATGATGGGACACTATTCCTCCCACTGACACCAATGATGGGACACTATTCCTCCACTGACACCAATGATGGGACACTATTCCTCCCACTGACACCAATGATGGGACACTATTCCTCCCACTGATACCAATGATGGGGCGCTATTCCTCCCACTGATACCAATGATGGGGCACTATTCCTCCCACTGACACCAATGATGGGACACTATTCCTCCCACTGACACCAATGATGGGACACTATTCCTCCACTGACACCAATGATGGGACACTATTCCTCCCACTGATACCAATGATGGGACACTATTTCTCCCACTGACACCAATGATGGGACACTATTTCTCCCACTGACACCAATGATGGGACACTATTCCTCCCACTGACACCAATGATGGGACACTATTCCTCCCACTGACACCAATGATGGGACACTATTCCTCCCACTGACACCAATGATGGGACACTATTCCTCCCACTGACACCAATGATGGGACACTATTCCTCCCACTGACACCAATGATGGGACACTATTCCTCCCACTGACACCAATGATGGGACACTATTCCTCCCACTGACACCAATGATGGGGCACTATTCCTCCCACTGACACCAATGATGGGGCACTATTCCTCCCACTGACACCAATGATGGGACACTATTCCTCCCACTGACACCAATGATGGGACACTATTCCCCCCACTGACACCAATGATGGGACACTATTCCTCCCACTGACACCAATGATGGGACACTATTCCCCCCACTGACACCAATGATGGGACACTATTCCCCCACTGACACCAATGATGGGACACTATTCCTCCCACTGACACCAATGATGGGACACTATTCCTCCCACTGACACCAATGATGGGACACTATTCCTCCCACTGACACCAATGATGGGACACTATTCCTCCCACTGACACCAATGATGGGGCACTATTCATCCCACTGACACCAATGATGGGGCACCATTCCTCCCACTGACACCAATGATGGGGCACTGTTTTCCTCTTTTCAGGGTGTCTGGAAGCTGCTAATGAAGAGCTGAGAGCCGTCATTAAGAAGATCTGGAAGAGGACGAAACAGAAGATATTGGATGAGGTCATCCCGCCGCCCGAAGGTGAGCGAAATAAAACCGATCGGTTGGGAGACCGTCAGACTAGGTGTTCCCCCGTCTCATTGGGGAGCAGAAGAGAATCCCAGAAATAAAACCCGATGGAAAGTCACCAAACCTTCCCGGCATTGTTCAGGATGACATCAGAGAGATGAGGTCATCACCCCTCCCCCACAGCGAGTATCCCCGGGACCGGCACCCATTCCGAGGGCAAGGGGTTTATTTTCTCAGACTTTACATACATATGAAGATCATTGATTGGTCGGTTCCGGACTCGGCCTCATCGGGAGATATTTATAGAGACGGTCCGGTGATAGGCTGAGGCACTCAAATATACAGATGTGCTCAAAAGTTTACACACCCCGGGGCAGAAGTTCCTGTATCATTTCTCGGCCGTTTTTCTGAGGATATAAACAACACAAAAACGTTTCTGTCACTCCTGGTCAGTGATTGGCTGAAGCCTAATGGGGCCTGGAGGGGGGTCTCTCTAATGCACACAGAGAGGGCTTCTGTTAGAGAGTCTGTTAGAAAGACCCCCAGACATACTGCAGACATGATACAGGAGATGGTCAGAGACTGCAGACATGATACAGGAGATGGTCAGAGACTGCAGACATGATACAGGAGATGGTCAGAGACTGCAGACATGATACAGGAGATGGTCAGAGACTGCAGACATAGTACAGGAGATGGTCAGAGACTGCAGACATGGTACAGGAGATGGGTCAGAGACTACAGACATAGTACAGGAGATGGTCAGAGACTGCAGACATGGTACAGGAGATGGGTCAGATACTCCCCCCCCCCCCGCTCCCGCCGCCCTCCGGTGCTTCTACCGACTCACCTGAGGGATCGGCGAGTCGGTAAGAGGATCCGCCCGGCCCCCGGTTCTTGACCATAGAGATTTCCGGTGGACCAGATGGTCGCCGGAGTCTCTATGATCGTCGGAGGCCGGGGGCGCGATGTTATGACGTCACGCCCGGCCTCTGCATTCAAAAGAACGGCGCCGATTCGGCTGGGAAGAGCTTTTTTTTTTTTTTTTTTAGGCTTCCCAGGCTAGAGGTGAGATGTGGGGTCTTATTGACCCCCCCCCCCAGATCTCACTGTAAAGAGGACCTGTCATGT
The DNA here is from genome assembly GCA_029574335.1 of Rana kukunoris. Taxonomy (NCBI): domain Eukaryota; kingdom Metazoa; phylum Chordata; class Amphibia; order Anura; family Ranidae; genus Rana; species Rana kukunoris. The sequence goes on from JAJQKJ010002168.1 coordinate 184,950, forward strand.
CATATTCCTATTACAAGGGATGTTTACATTCCTTGTAATAGGAATAAAAGTGATCAAAAAATATATATATATATATTTTTTTTTTAACAGATTTATTTTATTTTTTAAAGTGTCAAAATAAAAAAATGTAAGTAACATTAACAATAAAAAAAAAAAAAAAAAAAATATATATATATATATATAATATTTTTTTTTAAATGCCCCTGTCCCCGTGTGCTCGCACGCAGAAGTAAGTCCCGCCCACATATGAAAATGGTGTTGAAACCACACATGTGAGGTGTCGCCGCGAACATTAGAGCGAGAGCAATAATTCTAGCTCTAGACCTCCTCTGTAACTCAAAACATGCAACCAGAATTTTTTTTTTTTTTTAAGTGTCGCCTATGGAGATTTTTAAGTCATAACGTTTGGCGCCATTCCACAAGCGTGTGCAATTTTGAAGCGTGACATGCTAAGTATCTATTTACGCGGCGTAATGTCATCTTTCACATTATGCAAAAAAAGTTGAGTTTACTTTTTTTTTTTTTTAAAGCATGAAATGCGTTTGAAAAATTGTTGCGCAAATAGCGTGCGAGATAAAAGGTTGCAATGATCGCCATTGTATTCTCTAGGGTCTCTGCTAAAAAAACAACATATAGGCCCAGAGTCACAAAGCACTTACGCCGACGTAAGTGCAAATGTGCGCCGGTAAGTGCAAATTTGCGCCGGCGTATCTGTGCGCCGGACCCACAGACCAACATACGCCTAAAAACTGGCCACCCTACGCCGACATAGCTTACTTACCCTGGCGTAGCGTGGGCGCACTTTTCGTCTCGACGCATGTAGCTGCTCCCATTGATTAGGCATTCAAATATGCACGAATGTACGTGCGCCCGACGCATGCTACGCGAGGTGCGCGTAAATTGTACGTCAGTCGTTAAGTTATTCCCCATAGATGAGGTGCAACCCGGCAACACACATGCAAAGGTCTGCACCAGGGAACACAGGCCGGCGTATTGGGCCTACGTTACGTTCACGGCGTACGTAGTTGTGCCGGCGTAGTTGTGAGCATGCCCATAAGGGTGCTGGGCAAGCATCCACGTCACGGCTCGCATGCGCAGTTCGTGATACGCCGGGCGTAAAACACTGCACCATGCTCGGACCATCATTTGCATGGGGTCACGCCCACTTCCACCTACGCCGGTCTGCGCCTTCGAAAATCTACGCTACGCTGGCGCAGCGTTGGGAGCAATAGCTTGCTGGATACAGTGCTTGCCTCTCCGTGCTGCGCCGGCGTGGCGTACGGCGTTTGCGCTACGCCGGCGTAATGTGCGCCCAACTCTCTGTGAATCTGGGCCATAATGTTTGGGGGTTCAATTACATTTTCTAGCAAAAAAATGATGAGCGAAGGGTCAGAATTGGCCTGTTTGGCAAGTGGTTAATGCCTATTTTTGCAGCTATTGGATATTGTTTTTTTTTCTGAATGAAATTACGATTTGTTAGATACAAAATATGATATAAATCTGATGTATATTTCTCTACAACTGAGGAAGGTTCTCTAATAAAAAAAAAAGTTCTGCCCACTTTACGTTTACTTTCGGTACGGCCCTTGTCATTTTTTTTTACCTTCCTGTAAAACGATACCGTTGTCTTCTCATTTTCCAGAGGAGGAGGTGACCGTGGGAAAGTTTTACGCCACTTTCCTTATTCAGGACTACTTCCGTAAATTCCGACGGAGAAAGGAGAAGGGTCTTCTAGGAACGGAGAACCTACCTAGCAATTCCACCACACTGCAGGTCCATAGCTTGTCTCCGTAACTGCTTAACCTGAACGTTGGCCTATCCTAACCTACCCTAAAGGCCTATCCTTGTGCCGTGACCTGTAGTTGGATTGACTCGCCTATCTCTCTTTGTATCTTACCTATTGCCCTTGTCCATCTGTACCCTGTAGGCCGGACTGAGGAGTCTTCAGGACCTGGGATCTGAGATCCGCAGAGCCCTATCATGTGAGCTCGACGAGGATGATGTCTCTGAATTCCGGGGGATGGCAAACCAGGTGAGTAACATGTTGGGCAGTGGGGTAAACACCAAATCTTCTGACCCCCGAAGGTCAATTCGAAGGTCAATTCCATTTCACTTAACTGGTGTATTTTAGACTGCAGAGGAAACGGCCATGTGTGAGAGCGCACCGGACCTAACCAAAGGACGTCTCTCTTCGTCCGTGTTGTCGCTTACTAATTCCATCGGAGGACGCGATGAGCAGCCTCCAGCTCCTCGTAGATCATCTTTGGTCAACCGATCCGGTGGTGGCTCAAAAGACAGCCTCCTGACACCTCCACCACCGGCCAGTGCCACCAGTGGGAAGAAAAGGCAGCTCAACACACGCAGGTATTTTTTTTTTTTAATTTATTATGAAAGACATTGCTTTATAGTGGCCCTAAAAACAAGTCACATAGGTATTTGCCGGAGTGGACCTATGGTTAAGTCGTCTAGGGTCAATCTGGTCACGTTGGTGGTCTAGGTAGCAGTGGCGGCTGGTGCTCAATTTTTTTTGGGGGGGGCGCAAACGGAAAAAAAAAATTGCAGCCTCACTGTGCCCATCAAATGCAGCCACTGTGCTATCAATTGTCAACACTGTGCCATGCCTTCAAACGCAGCCACTGTGCTATCAATTGTCACCACTGTGCCATGCCATCAAACGCAGCCACTGTGCCATCAATTGTCACCACTGTGCCCATGCCATCAAACGCAGCCACTGTGCCATCAATTGTCACCACTGTGCCATGCCATTAAATGCAGCCACTGTGCCATCAATTGTCACCACTGTGCCATGCCATCAAACGCAGCCACTGTACCATCAATTGTCACCACTGTGCCATGCCATCAAATGCAGCCACTGTGCCATCAATTGTCACCACTGTGCCATGCCATCAAACGCAGCCACTGTGCCATCAATTGTCACCACTGTGCCATGCCATCAAATGCAGCCACTGTGCCATCAATTGTCACCACTGTGCTATGCCATCAAACGCAGCCACTGTGCCCATCAACTGTCGCCACTGTGCCAATTGTCGCCACTGTGCCCTTTAATTGTTGCCACTGTGCCAATTGATGCCACTGTGCCCTTTAATTGTCACCACTGTGCCCATTGATGCCACTGTGCCCATTGATGCCACTGTGCCCGTTGTCGCTGCTGTGCCCTGGCATTTTGATATTTGCATAACTCCTCCCATTGCTTGCATCAGGACTGAGAAAAGTAATAAGGCTAGGGGGGCTGGGATGTTTTCAGGAAGATATGTTCAGCCCCCTGCTGGCCCCTCCCACCAGCCAAGAAGCACAGACACCCGGTGATGACAACATTTGTGGGCACTGCCTGGGGGACCTATTTCACCTATAAAAGCGTTTGGATATTTGCATAACTCCTCCTACTGCTTGCATCAGGGCTGTGAGCTATTTGTATAACTCCTCCCAATACTGGCATCATGATTGAGAGCTATTTGCATAACTCCTCCCACTGCTTGCATCAGGGCTGGGAACTTTTGAGCGCTATTTGCATAACTCCTCCCACTGCTTGCATCAGGGCTGGGAAATTTTGAGCGTTATTTGCATAACTCCTCCCACTGCTTGCATCAGGGCTGGGAAATTTTGAGCGTTATTTGCATAACTCCTCCCACTGCTTGCATCAGGGCTGGGAACTTTTGAGAGCTATTTGTATAACCCCTCCCACTGCTTGCATTAGGGCTGAGAACTCGTGAGAGAAATTTACATAGCTCCTCCTGCATCAGGACTGAGAGGAGTACTGAGGCCAGGGGGTGCTGTGATGTTTTCAGGAAGCTATGTACAGCACTCTGCTGGCCCCTCCCACCAGCCTTGATCTGCCTGCATTGCATAAAGAAGCACAAAGGCCCAGTGATAAAATCCTCCGGGTCTAAAATTAGGAATGTAATAAAAATAGAAGATTTTATTTAAAAATGTCATTGGTATGTGGAGAGGGGGAGGGGGGAGCAGGGAATGCAAAACATAAGAAGATTAAACTTCACATTTAAACTTCCCAAGGGAAAATACAGAAAGCAGTAACAAAAAATAAAAAAAAAAACACGCTGGCGATTTTCTCAATCAAATAATGTTTATTGAGTTTAATTTTTTTTTCTTACACATATACAAAGCACAACACAAATACCTATAGAGAACACAAAAAATAAAATAAAAAAATTATAATGGAAAAAAAAAAAAATTAAAAAAATAAATAAAAATAAATAATAAATACGATTTTTATCCTCTCACACTATTGAAAGCTGTAAAAAAAAAAACAAAAAAAAACGTTTTGCTCATACATAGTGTAACCCATTTCCTCTACTTGGATCCTTGCCATTTGGGTGCTGAAGGTCTACAGCATATTGTTCCCTCTGTGAGATATCGGCATCTACAGTGGTGGGTGCGTCCACCTAGGCGAGGACACTGTGCAGTCACACACATCGCACGTAGCTCAGCGCCAGCTATTCATAGAGTGTAGTGTGACCTCGTTATTCACGATTCCTTATGAACGTTGTGTGTTATTCCCAGGAGGAGCTCTGATGGAACATTCGTACCGCCCACTGTACATGAACAGGAGGAGACCGGCACAGATGACGAGCAAAGGTCCAAGACATCCTCACCTGTATACAGCCCTGGGAGGGAGAAGGACAAGTATGCCTATGTTACCAATCACTAGACATGCGCTCTGCCGAAAAATTGATTTGTTTTCGTTTCATTCTGGGGTTTTTTCGGAAATTTGTAAATTTGAAATTTCAGAATTCGTAAATTTAAAAAAAATTGGGAAATTCGTAAATTTAAAAATTCGTAAATTTGAAAACTTGGAATCCGTAAATATTAAAACGTGGAATCCGTAAATATTAAAACTTGGAATCCGTACATTTTATAACTTGGAATCCGTACATTTTAAAATTCGGAATTCGTAAATTTAGAAAAAATTTGAAATTCGTACATTTTTAAATTTTTAATTCATAAATTTTAAAACTCGGAGTCCGTAAATTTTAAAACTCGGAATTCGTAAATTTTAAAACTCGGAATTGGTAAATTTTAAAACTCGGAATTCGTAAATTTTAAAACTCGGAATTGGTAAATTTTAAAACTCAAAATCCGTAAATTTTAAAATTCGGAATTCGTAAATTTTAAATCTCGGAATCTGTAAATTTTAAAATTCGGAATTCGTAAATTTTAAAACTCGGAATCCGTAAATTAGAAAATTCGGAATTGGTAAATTTTAAAACTCGGAATCCGTAAATTGGAAAATTCGGAATTGGTAAATTTTAAAACTCGGAATCCGTAAATTTTAAAACTCGGAATTGGTAAATTTTAAAACTCGGAATCCGTAAATTTTAAAACTCGGAATCCGTAAATTAGAAAATTCGGAATTGGTAAATTTTAAAACTCGGAATCCGTAAATTGGAAAATTCGGAATTGGTAAATTTTAAAACTCGGAATCCGTAAATTTTAAAACTCGGAATCCGTAAATTTGAAAATTCGGAATTGGTAAATTTTAAAACTCGGAATCCGTAAATTTGAAAATTCGGAATTGGTAAATTTTAAAACTCGGAATCCGTAAATTAGAAAATTCGGAATTGGTAAATTTTAAAACTCGGAATCCGTAAATTTTAAAACTCGGAATCCGTAAATTTTAAAACTCGGAATCTGTAAATTTTAAAACTCGGAATCCGTAAATTTTAAAACTCGGAATTCGTACATTTTAAAACTCGGAATCCGTAAATTTTAAAACTCGGAATTGGTAAATTTTAAAACTCGGGATACGTAAATTTGAAAATTCTGAATTGGTAAATTTTAAAACTCGGAATCCGTACATTTTAAAACTCGGAATCCGTAAATTTTAAAACTCGGAATCCGTAAATTTTAAAACTCGGAATCCGTAAATTTTAAAACTCGGAATCCGTAAATTTTAAAACTCGGAATTCGTACATTTTAAAACTCGGAATCCGTAAATTTTAAAACTCGGAATTGGTAAATTTTAAAACTCGGGATACGTAAATTTGAAAATTCTGAATTGGTAAATTTTAAAACTCGGAATCCGTACATTTTAAAACTCGGAATCCGTCAATTTGAAAATTCTGAATTGGTAAATTTTAAAACTCGGAATCCGTAAATTTTAAAACTCGGAATCCGTAAATTTTAAAACTCGGAATCCGTAAATTTTAAAACTCGGAATCCGTAAATTTTAAAACTCGGAATCCGTAAATTTTAAAACTCGGAATCCGTAAATTTTAAAACTCGGGATGCGTAAATTTGAAAATTCTGAATTGGTAAATTTTAAAACTCGGAATCCGTAAATTTTAAAACTCGGAATTCGTACATTTTAAAACTCGGAATCCGTAAATTAGAAAATTCGGAATTGTTAAATTTTAAAACTCGGAATCCGTAAATTAGAAAATTCGGAATTCGTAAATTTGAAAACTCGGAATTCATAAATTTTGAAAATTCGGAATCCGTAAATTTGAAAATTTGGAATTTGGAAATTCTGAAAATTTTGAAATTCTGAAATTTGAAAGAACGAAAATCCCTAAATTCTAAATGATAACTAACTAATAATAACTATTAAATTATAAGTATCGGAATATCCTTTCAAATTTGGCTGTTAGTGAACGTAATGAATATAAATTTTGAACAATAGTTGTGTACAGAGACTTTCCCGCACTCTGTTTATTACCTCTATCCCTCTCAGAATTCAACGTGCCGACGACAGTATGAAGCGTCCGGGGTCTCCCGAAGACAGGATGAAAGCTCAGCCACCACCTTCTCCACCTCCTGCTGCTCCCCAAGCTAATGGCACCCTGGAGGGCAGAGCAGCCCCTCCCCGCAGGAGGCTTCTACCCCCTACACCAGGTAAGGAGCGTCCATGTCTGTGCATTGTATCCAGAAAGGGAAATTGTCACAGCATCACACATTGCGGTGGATTTACGGAAAGGGAAAGTTCCTTGTTTAGTGTGAACCTGTGCCCACATAATCCATATTAACCACTTAAGACCCGGACCAAAATGCAGGTAAAGGACCTTGCCCCTTTTTGCGATTCGGCACTGCGTCGTTTTAACTGACAATTGCGCGGTCGTGCGACGTGGCTCCCAAACAAAATTGGCGTCCTTTTTTCCTCACAAATAGAGATTTCTTTTGGTGGTATTTGATCACCTCTGCGGTTTTTATTTTTTGCGCTATAAACAGAAATAGAGCGACAATTTTGAAAAAAATGCAATATTTTTTACTTTTTGCTATAATAAATATCCCCCCAAAATATATAAAACATTTTTTTCCCTCAGTTTAGGCCGATACGTATTCTTCTACATATTTTTGGTAAAAAAAAAACGCAATAAGCGTTTATCGGTTGGTTTTCGCAAAATTTATAGCGTTTACAAAATAAGGGATAGTTTTATTGCATTTTTATTAATTAGTTTTTTTTTTTTACTACTAATGGCGGCGATCAGCGATTTTTTTTCGTGACTGCGACATTATGGCGGACACTTCAGACAATTTTGACACATTTTTGGGACAATTGTCATTTTCAAAAATGCATTTAAATTGCATTGTTTACTGTGAAAATGACAGTTGCAGTTTGGGAGTTAACCACAAGGGGGCGCTGTTGGGGTTATGTGTTCCCTGTGTGTGTTTACAACTGTAGGGGGGTGTGGCTGTAGGTGTGACTTCATCGATCACGTCCCCCTATAAAAGGGATGACACGATCGATGCTGCCGCCACAGTGAAGCACGGGGAAGCCATGTTTACACACGGCTCTCCCCGTTCTTCAGCTCCGGGGACCGATCGCCGCACTTCAGCGGTGATCTGGTCCACGAGTCCCGCGGTCCCGGAGCTTCGGACCGGGTCACGGGAGCGTGCCGCGGGCGTGCGCCAGTGACCCACGGCTGGGTACTAGAACCGACGTAAATATACGTGGTTGTGCCCAGCCGTGCCATTCTGCCGACGTATATGTGCAGGAGGCGGTCCTTAAGAAGTTAATGTATTCTGAACAAGCAGAAAAAAACTCATTCGTATTCATCTCTGTATTTATACAGTGGGGGGGATAATGATCGGCTCCCTGCAGATTGTGTAAGTTTGCCAACTTACATAGAAATGAAGGGTCTGTAATTTTTATCATAGGTGTATTTTATAGGATAGAGACAGAATATCAACCAAAAATTCCAAAAAAAACACACAATACAAATGTTATAAATGGAGTAAAATAAGTATTTTTATACCCTTAGTAGTCAGGGGAGGTCCCTTAGTAGTCGGGGGAGGTTCCTTAGTAGTTGGGGGAGGTTCCTTGTTGGGAGCACAGAGGTCAGACGTTTCTTGTAGTCGGTGATCAGGTCTCCACACATCTCAGGAGGGATTTTGCTCTCCACTCGTCTCTACAGATCTTCTCTAAACCCTGAAGGTTTCTTGGCAACTCAAAGTTTAATCTCCATCCATACATTTTCTATAGGATTAAGGTCTGGGGACAGGCTAGGCCACTCCTTGACCTTAATGTGCTTCTTCTTGAGCCACTCCTTTGTTGCCTTGGTGGTTTTGGGTCATAGTCATGCTGGAAGACCCATCCATGACCCATCTTCAGTGTTCTGGCCAAGGGAAGAAGGTTCTCATCCAAGATTGTACAATATGTGGCCCCCGTCCATTGGCCCCTCAATGCGGCAAAGTCGGCCTGTACCTTTATCAGAAAAACCCCCCCGAAGGAACATGTTTCCTCCTCCATGTGACTGTAGGGATGGTGTTCTTGGGGTCATAGTCCAAATGCGATGAGTCGAGTTAATGCCAAAGAGCTCAGTTTTGGTCTCATCTGACCACAGAACTTTCTCCCGATCTTCTCTGAATCATTTAGATGTTCATCGGCATGACTATACATGTGCCTTCTTAAGGAGGGGGACTCGCCGTGTTTGAAGGAAGACAAATGCTGACTATGACCCTTAGAAAACCATCCCTACTGTCACACGGAGGGGGAAACATGATGATTTGGGGCTGCTATTCTGATAAAGGTATAGGTCGACTTTGGCACATTGAGGGGCCAATGGACGGGGCCACGTATTGTACAATCTTGTATGAGAACCTTCTTCCCTCGGCCAGATCACTGAAGATGGGTCGTGGATGGGTCTTCCAGCATGACAATGACCCAAAACATACCGCCAAGGCAACAAAGGAGTGGCTCAAGAAGAAGCACTATAAGGTCATGGAGTGGCCTAGCCAGTCTCCAGACCTTAATCCTATAGAAAATGTATGGAGGGAGCTGAAACGTCGAGTTGCCAAGAGAGAGACAGCCAAGAAACCTTCAGGATTTAGAGAAGATCTGTAGAGAAAAGAGGAGCAAAATCCCTCCTGAGATGTGTGGAGACCTGATCACCAACTACAAGAAACGTCTGACCTCTGTGCTTCCCAACAAAAGACCTCCCCCAACTACTAAGGGGATCAAATATTTATTTTACTCACTGAACTCCATTTATAACATTTATATAATGTGTATCATGCATACTAGCTCATCATGTATTTAAAAATGTCAATATAGTGTTGATTGGGGGGGCGGGAAGGAACTGGGCTGAGAAAGGGACTGGGGAATCTGTGTCCTTAGTACCTTTTCTCTGTCTCAAAGGTGAGAGATCAGGGGTCTGTTATGACCCCTGATATCTCACCAAAGCCCCTCAACAGGGCTAAGGGAAAAAAAATGGCAATAAATAATAAAAATAATTAATTGTAAAAAATAATACATATTAAAATAAAATAAAAAACACACTGACACCCCCCCCCCCCCCAGAAAGCATTGTAAAAAAAAAAAAACAACAAAAAAAAATGAAATATTTAAATTGTAAAATAAAAATACTGACACATGACATTAAAAAAAAGTATCGGTATTCGGTATCGGCGAGTACTTGAAAAAAAGTATCGGTATTCGGTATTGGCGAGTACTTGAAAAAAAGTATCGGTACTCGGTCCTAAAAAAAGTGTTATCGGGACAAGCCTAAATTAAACCTTACCTGTACTCTTCTCTCTGCAGGAAATAAATCTGCTTTCAGCATTCAGTGCCTGAAGAGACAAGGAAGCTGTGATGATATCCCCATTCCAGGGACCTACCATCAAAATGCAACCCCCTGCCGAACCAGAGTAACTATCATTTGTCGCCTTCTTTTTAGCCCCGCATGTTTCGTCCCTGAAAACCCATCCCTGGGTACCCAGCACTTGCAACCCACTCCCCGCGTTCATCCATTGCCTCTTCTAGCATCTATTATGGGCTCTTGCTTACAGAGCTCAGTAGCCCAGGCTGAATCTTACACACACAGTCAGAGCAATAGCCTCTGCCCCTCCCACCTCTAATTTTCTCTGGTTGGACAGCGATAGTTCTGACTGACACAAGTCTTCACAAGTGGCAGCTGAACAATATTTTTTTTTTGGTGTGGGGGGGCGCTAAACCAATGCCATTCACCCCCCCCCCCCCCCCCCCAAGGGACATGGTCGGGGAGGCGATGATACACCTCCCCTGCAGGTGAAGGACAGGAAGGCAGCGTTTACCACCTCTTGCAGGAGACTGACGGGGTAGGCAGTGGCGAACAGGGGCCTCCTTACATTAACCACTTGAGGACCGCCGCACGCCGATATACGTCGACAAACTGGCGCGGCTGGGCACAAGGGCGTACATGTACGTCCCTTTTAGGAACCCAGCCAAGGGCGGCAGCAGCAAGCTCGCGACCCGGTCCAAAGCTCACACACGATCATTTCAAATGATGTTTTTTTTTCATGCCGAAAAACGATCGTGTGTACGGGGCATCAGTCAACTGATCCGGATAAAAATGACCACACTCCGAGTGTCACACTTGGGTCACTGAGGACATTATTGGGGGGACTGAGGACATTATTTTGGTGGACTGGCAGTAATGGGGGCCTGAGGACAGTAATTGGGTCACTGAGGAAATTGTTGGGGGCCTGAGGACAGTAATTGGGTCACAGAGGAGATTTATTGGGGGGTCTGAGGACAGTAATTGGGTCACCAAAGACATTGATTGGGGGGACTGAGGACAGTAATGGGGTCTGAGGACAGTAATTGGGTCACAAGGACATTGGTTTGGGGGCCTGAGGACAGTAATGGGGGCCTAAGGACAGTAATGGGGCCTAAGGACAGTAATTGGGTCACCAAAGACATTGATTGGGGGGACTGAGGACAGTAATGGGGTCTAAGGACAGTAATTGGGTCACAAGGACATTGATTAGGGGGACTGAGGACAGTAATTGGGTCACAAGAACATTGGTTTGGGGGCCTGAGGACAGTAATGGGGGCCTAAGGACAGTAATTGGGTCACAAGGACATTGATTAGGGGGACTGAGGACAGTAATTGGGTCACAAGGACATTGATTAGGGGGACTGAGGACAGTAATTGGGTCACAAGAACATTGATTGAGGGGACTGAGGACAGTAATGGGGGACTGAGGAGGGTTTGTGGGAATGTTTGACCATTCTTCCAGAAGCGTATTTGTAAGGTCAGGCACGAGAAGGCCTGGCTCGCTGTCTCCGCTCTAATTCATCCCAAAGGTGTTCTATCGGATTGAGGTCAGGACTCTGTGCAGCTCAGTCAAGTTCCTCCAGCCCAAACTCGCTCATCCATGTCTTTATGGACCTTGCTTTGTGCACTGGTCCAAATCATTTAGTGGAGGGAAGATTATGGTGTGGAGGAGGGGGAATTATGGTGTGGGGGGGAGGAGGGATGATGGTGTGGGGTTGTTTTTCAGGGGTTCAGGGGTTGGGCTTGGCCCCTTAGTTCCAGTAAAGGGAACTCTTAAGACGTCGGCATACCAAGACATTTTGAACAATCAAACATGTTAAACATGACTGGTCACCAGTGCACAAAGCAAGGTCCATAAAGACATGGATGAGCGAGTTTGGGGTGGAGGAACTTGACTGTCTTGCACAGAGTCCTGACCTCAACCTGATAGAACACTTTTGGGATGAATTAGAGCGGAGACTGTGAGCCCTAACAACATCAGTGCCTGGCCTCACAAATGCTCTCCTGAAAGAACGGTCAAACCTTCCCATAGACACCCTCCTAAACCTTGATGGACGGCCTTCCCAGAAGAGTTGAAGGTGTTATAGCTGCAAAGGGCGGAGCCAACTCAATATTGAATCCTACGGACTAAGACTGGGAGACCATTAAAGTTCATGTGCGTGTAAAGGCCGGTGTCCCAATACTTTTGGCAATATAGTGTATATAGACTCCACCACATGGAGATATCTTCAATTTTTTTTTTTTTTAATATATTTTTTTAGTTTTTTTGTTTTTATTAAAAGGCCCAGGGCCCCCGGATGGCAAATCCCCCCTCCCCCTTTTTTTTTTTTTTTTATATAAAAAAAATGTAAAAAAAAAATGTATATATTTTTTTTATTTTTTTTATTAAAGGGCCCAGAGGTCCCCAGGGCCCCCAGATGGCTAACCCCCCTTTTATTTATATATATATATATATATATATATATATATATATATATATATATATATATTTTTTTTTTTTTTAAGGGACCCCAATTTGTGGCTGCACCATTATTTGATACAATTCTGTGCCTATTTGGTGTAATCCTTATTTTCTGCCCCCCCCCCCCCCTCCATCAGGTTTATGGAAGTTCGGATTCCTGGCAAAGGTCAAGCTACCAATCCAACGGCGGTTCCAATTCCTGGGCCAACCCTCCAAAACGTGGCCGCCTCCTCTACGCCCCGCTTATCCTGGTGGAAGAAGACAGCAGCATGCCCGCCATCCCTTGTGGTCACTGGTATAGGGAGGAGGAGGGCAAGGCTCCTTATTGCACCTACACCCAGCTCTGTGTACCCGGGCAGAGGCTGACGGAGAAGAGGGGCAGCGCGGACAGCCTGGTAGAGGCGGTGAGTAGGGCGGGGCTCATCGCCTTCTGATTTGTTGTCGGTCAGCGGCTTTCCAAAGCAGACTTTACTTTCTCCCCCCCCCCCTCCCGTAAAATAAGAATTTGAGTTTTAATGTCTTCCCATCCCTTGGACTGGTAGGCCATGCAGGTTCCAAAACCAGCAGAACCTTCAACTTGGCTTGGAGGCCCGAATGAGCGCCATCGTATGGATAGTACAGGAATAACACCACTGTTCAGGGCCGGGACGAGGGGGGGGGGAGGGGGCAGGAGGGACGGCTGCCCTGGGCACTGTGGTATCAAGCGAGGTGGGAGTTTGTGATGAGAGGGGGAATTTGGGGGATGGCAAGGGGGTATAAATTGTTCTAGCAGGGGAAATTTGGGGGTCGGGGTGCTAGGAGTGGTGATTTAGGGGGATTTGTGTATTGAGGGGGATTAGGGGAAGAGGATTTGTGCGGGGGGGGGGATTTGTGCTAGGAGAGGTGATATGGTAGAGGAAATATTTTTTCTTGGCGGGGGGAGGGGTTTGTGTTAGTAGGGATGATAGGGTGGTATGTGTGCTAAGAGGGGATTTTTTTTTTGTCCTGGGAGGGGGATGTGTACTCGGAGGGGACATTTTTACTGGGTGGGGGGGGGGAGTTGTGTTAGTAGGGATGATTGGGAGGTATTTGTGCTAGGAGGGGAATTTTTTCTTGGGGGGGGGGTTGTGTTAGTAGGGATGATTGGGCGGTATGTGTGCTAGGCGGGGACTTTTCTTTGGGGGGGGGGGGGGGGTTTGTGTTTGGGAGGTATTTGTATTTGTGCTAGGAGGGAGAATTTTTTCTTGGGCGGGGGGGGGGGGGGGCGGTTGTGTTAGAAGGGATGATTGGGCGGTATGTGTGCTAGGAGGGGATTTTTTGGGGGTTGTGTTTGGGAGGTATTTGTATTTGTGCTAGGAGGGGGAATTTGGGGGGGGGGGGGGGGTTGTGTTAGTAGGGATGATTGGGCGGTATGTGTGCTAGGAGGGGATTTTTTTGGGGGGGTTTGTGTTTGGGATTTTTTTTTTGGGGGGGGGATTGTTAGTAGGGATGTTTGGGAGGTATTTGTGCTAGGAGGGAATTTTTTTCGGGGGGGGGGGGGGTTGTGCTAGTAGAGATGTTTGGGAAGTTTTTGTATTTGTGCTATGAGGGACCTATCTGTCTTCACAGGACTCCTCAGCTTCCTCTCTCTATCTGCCCCCCCCCCCCAGGCAAAGAGGTCTCCTCCAGATGTCTGGACCTTGGAACTCTGCACTCTGCTACCAGTCCTCAGAAAATTTATGTGCTCTCCCTCCACCTTCTGGGCACACCCCTCCCCAAGGATTTGGCCAGAGTTCCATAAATCTTTAGGCTGCCTGTCCTCCTTTTTCCCTCCCACTATACTTGAAAGACACTTGACCACCACCATGCCTTGCCCTCACTGGTAAAGGGAAGAGGAAGGTAGGGCTTCTAATTGCACCTTCACCAAGCTCCATGTTTCTAGGCAGAGAGACTAAGAAGAGGGGTCGTACAGAAAGCCAGGTAGAGGCGGCAATTAGTGTGCCTCATATGCCAACTCTTGACCAAGAGGAAGAATTTTTATTAGGACAAAAAAGTAAATTTTTGGGGTTTTGGGATGGACGTAGGACACGCGTTTCTTTTTTTAGGAGGTCCTACCATGCTTGGCCTTGGATTAGTGAAGGGATTTTTAGCCGCTTACCTGTAGGTCTACGTAGGTCTTTACAACCACCTTAACAAGCTCTTCCTCATTACTCCCCAGACTTACACCAGACATTTCTCAACTAGGGTTCCTCCAGAGGTTGCTAGGGGGTTCCTTGAGCTGTGGCTAATTGGTCTGTGACCCTAGGATCGGGGATTGCCTGTATTTGTGCTATGAGGGGGGGTTGTGCTAGGAAGGGGAATTTGTGCTGGGACGGGAATGTGTACTCAGAGGGGAAATTTGCTAGGAGAGGGGAGATTTAAGCTTATGAGGGGGGCAAATATTTGTGCTGGGAAGGGTGACTTCAGCAGGGGGGGCAGATTTGTGCTGGGAGGAGAGGGAATTTATGCTTAGGGGGTAATCATGCAGATTAGTGTCCAATTTTTTGGGGGTGGATTTTTGCCGACACATACAGTAATGCTTATACGTCTTAGGGGAGGGGGGGCGCACTTTTTGGCACCTTCGTCCTGGGTTGTAGATAGCCTTGTCCCGGTACGGCTACTGTGCTTCATATGCACTCATTAGAGGGAATTGGGGGTTCCTTTATGGGCTCCTCACCATAATCCGTTTACTTTCTTGTTGGTTCCCAAGTCACATTTTAGAAAGCCATAGTCTCCGTAGGGGAGGTGTGCCCAGAAGGTGGAGGGAGAGCCCATAAATATTCTGAGGACTGGCAGCAAAATGCAGAGTTCCAAGGTTCAGCCTTCTAGAGGAGACCCCTGTGTTGGGGACTCTACCCTGGGGGGCAGAGAGAGAGAGAAATCTGAGGAGACCCGTGAAGACAGAGGGTTCAGTTGGTAAGATGACCACGCCCATGTGGGGGGCACCATAAATATCTGTAAGGCTTTACAACCACTTTAACAAGCTCTTTCTCATTACTCCCCAGACCTACACCAGACATTTCTCAACTAGGGTTCCTCCAGAGGTTGCTAGGGGTTCCTTGAGCTGTGGCTGATTGTGACCCCAGGATTGGCCCTGGGCTTACCTGTAGGTCTAAGTGGTCTGTAAGGCTTTACGACCACTTTAACAAGCTCTTCCTCATTACTCCCCAGACCTACACCAGACATTTCTCAACTAGGGTTCCTCCAGAGGTTGCTAGGGGTTCCTTGAGCTGTGGCTGATTGTGACTCTAGGATTGGCCCTGTTTGGTTAGTTTAAGTCCACCTTGCCATCACCAAACTTTCTCTACCAGATTTATCTGAAAGTGGTGTTTTCATTGCAAATGATGAATTTGTCTTTTTCATAGGTCTTGATCTCCGAAGGGCTGGGGCTCTATGCACGAGACCCCAAGTTTGTCGCGTTTGCTAAGAGGGAGATCGCGGACGCCTGTCACATGACGATCGACGAAATGGAGAGCGCGGCCAGCGACCTCCTAAGCCAGAGCCGTAAAGGCAGCTGGGCCGGGAGCACCACTGGACTGCCTGGTGGAGAGGACCTGATGGGACAAGGGCTTTTTTACAGCGATGAAGAATCTGTGCACTGTAGGGACGAGGAAGAGCTGCGAGACGAGATGGCGTGCGTGTCCTCCTTCTGAGACTCTATTCCTTCCGAGAGGGGGGCCCAGCCAAAGCAACACCAATGTTATTTAGCAGTTAGACGGATTTGGGCAACTAGCAAAGCTCCAGCCATACAATGGAGCCAAAGGGACACTAGCTTGCCTTGCTACTTCATCTAGAACTTCTAAATCTGTCGTCATGTCCCACCAACAGTGCAGGTTTTGTGGATCTATCTGGTGGGCAGATGCGGCTCTTTAATTAGGAGGTCACCTAAGGCCTCGCACTCACAGGGGCCTCACGGCCGCCTACCTTACCCAATGCATCACCCAAGTTTTAAGGGACAGGGGACCTTAACGCTGCTGTGCTCAGCCGGCGTTAAGAGCCCTGACTCAGGAGCGGGGGTCGCCAGTGTCCCTAACAACCAGTGAATATCGGTGACACCACCCCTTGTGACATCAATGATACCCTTAGTCAATGACATCACAAGGGGGCGGGTTCACCAGGTGACATCACCGGGTGGTCCCCGCCCCTTAGTTATTAAAAAGCAGGATCTGGGGGCCGCCTTGTTAAAGGGGGCTTCCAGATTCCGATAAGCCCTCTGTCCACAGACCCCCCAACAACCACCGGCCAGGGTTGTGGGGAAGAGGCTCTTGTCTTCGAATTATTTTTCCCATTATGGGCGTGAGTGGGGGGGCCCCATGTCAAGTTTTGCCCAAGGCCTCACAAAGCCTAGAGCCGCCTCTGTTGGTGGGTGAGGCTTGTAGAAAAAAATTGGGAAACACCAATGGAGCCAACTCTATGTCCCTTCAATCACCTGAATACCAGGCTTTAATACCCACCTCCATACCGGGCTTTAATACCCACCTCCATACCGGGCTTTTATACCCACCTCCATACCGGGCTTTTATACCCACCTCCATACCGGGCTTTTATACCCACCTCCATACCGGGCTTTTATACCCACCTCCGTACCGGGCTTTTATACCCACCTCCATACCGGGCTTTTATACCCACCTCCATACCGGGCTTTTATACCCACCTCCATACCGGGCTTTTATACCCACCTCCATACCGGGCCTATTCTGGCACTTCTCTCCTACATGTACAAATCATCATTTTTTTGCTAGAAAATTACTCAGAACCCCCAAATACTATATATATATATATATATATATATATATATATATATATATATATATATGTGTATATATTTTTAGCAGACACCCTAGGGAATAAAATGGCGGTCATTACAAGTTTTTATCTCGCACCGCATTTGCGCAATCATTTTTCAAACGCCTTTTTTTGTGGGGAAAAAAAATGAATTAAAAAAACAGTAAAGTTAGCTCAATTTCTTTTGTAATATATGAAAGATGATGTTACGCCGAGTAAATAGATACCAAACATGTCACGCTTTAAAATTGCGCACACTCATGGAATGGCGGCAAACTTCGGTACTTAAAAATCTCCATAGGCGACGATTTGAAAATGTTTACAGGTTACCAGTTCAGAGTTACAGAGGAGGTCTTGTGCTAGAATTGTTGCACACGCTCTCGAAGTGCGGCCGCGTGTCCCGGGAACTCGATGTTCCCGGGAGTTCCGCGATCGCGGTCGGCAAGAGCAGAAACGGGGGGGATGCCTTTGTAAACAAGGCATTCCCCTTTTCTGCCTAGTGACACTGTCACTGATGACCGTTCCCTCCGTGATCGGGAACGGTCATCAGTTACGTGTCACATGTAGCCACGCCCCCTAAAAGAATCACTTCTTAGGGAACACTTAACCCCTACAGCGCCACCTAGTGGTTAACCCCTTCACTACCAGTGTATTTTTTTTACAGGAACCAGTGCATTTTTATAGCACTGGTCGCTGTAAAAATCACAATGGTCCCAAAATGGTGTCAAAAGTGTCATAATGTCGCAGTCACAATAAAAATCGCTGATCGCCGGCATTACTAGTAAAAAAAAATATATATTAATATTGTAGACGCTATAACTTTTGCGCAACCCAATTAATAAACGCTTACTGCATTTTTTTTTTTACCGAAAATATGTAGAATACGTATCGGCCTAAACTGAGGGAAAAAAAATGTTTTATATATATTTTTTGGGGATATTTATTATAGCAAAAAGTAAAAAATATAGATTTTTTTTTTAAAGTTGTCGCTCTATTTTTGTTTATAGCGCAAAAAATAAAAACCGCAGAGGTGATCAAATACCACCAAAAGAAATCTCTATTTGTGGGGAAAAAAAGGACGCCGATTTTGTTTGGGAGCCACGTCGCACCACCGCGCAATTGTCTGTTAAAGCGACGCAGTGCCGAATCGCAAAAAGTGGCCTTCTGTTTAACCACCAAAATGGTCCGGGGCTTAAGCGGTTAATGTCCCTCATCTGCACTTGTATTCCGTTTACCGGCCACGAGGTTGTAGCTTTTGTAATTTTCAAGCTTCATACTGCATCTGCATAGGCAAAACAGTACGTTTTTTTGGGTTTTGAATAGAGTAACGAAGGGTTAGAACTTCTTTCAGGTTTCTATTGCTGCAAGGTATGAAGGCAACATATGGTGATCGAGAAGAAACACGTGGTTGGAGGAAACGCCTGCAGGTCATCAATGAACAATCTGCTCAGAGAAGTGGAAAGACCAGAATGTTTACTGAGGCCGGGTTCACACCGGTCTAAGGCCGTGTACACACGGCAGGGAACCTCGACGGGCAGAACACATCGTTCCGCCCGTCGAGGTTCCCTGCCGGCCGTCGAAATCGGTGACCCGCCCGTCGGGAATGGCAACCAGCCATTCTTCCAGGCGGGCCGTCGAGCAAATAGAGAGCGTGCTCTCTATTTCTGCTCGACGGGCTTCCCGACGGGAAGCTCGCCGAGAGCGTACACACGGCCGAGGTCCTCGCTGGAATGCAGCTTCCAGCGAGGTTCTCGCTGGTTTCCAGCGAGAACCTCGGTCGTGTGTACGCCGCCTGACAAACGCTCCGACACTGGGAGCTCAGGTCGCATGACATGTGAAAATCGATGTTTCCCTATGGGAGCCGTCTTAACTGGTCCAACACAAGTCGGTCCGACTTTCAAAATGCTCCCTGCACTACTTTGCTCCGACTTTGATCCCACTTCGGCCCATTAAATATCACTGAAGTCGGATCAAAGTAGGAGCCTTGTCCTAACCATCCGACTTTTGACATCGGACATGTGATTACAGCAGCAGTAAAAGGAATTGATCTCACGCTGGGATTGGTTTGTTTTGGGTCAAAGGACAAGTCGGACTATCACAATTAGGAAAATATTTTTGGGGGGGGTTTTGGGATGGACGTAGGTCCTACCATGCTTGGCCTTAGTGAAGGGATTTTTGGTTACAGGGCTGATCCTAGGCAGGTGCGTGGGGTGCAGTGCACCCAGGCGCCACAAAGATGGGGGCACTGAAGCACCAGAGTGCTCTCCTCCGCCTCTCCTTGTCCGTGTTCAGGGGCGGCTCTCTTCGCCGGTCACTGCCACCACCAACACTGTGTTTTCTGCCCAAGCCATCCCCCCTCCCTCCCTCCTGTCAGAGGAGCAAAGCGAAGCAGCGGCTGTCTCTGTGTGGAGAGAGACCAGCCATGCAGTGACGTCGCTGGTGGGGGGGGGGGGGTGGTACGTGCCTAAAGTGTTCTATTTGTCCGTGTTTGGGGAGCATCTCTGTGTTTGAGTCGTTGCCATAGAAACCATTGTAAGGGGGAGGAGTTGGTAAAGATGACCACGCCTGTGTGGGGGGGCGCCAGAAATATTTCTGCACCCAGGCGTCTGTGACCCTAGGATCGGCCCTGATCACAAAGTTGTATCAAAGTTGTATCCTGTTCATTCAAGTTGGATGGATGTAAGACCAATGTAGGACTGATGTAGGACCAATGTTGGACTGATGTTGCAGAGCAAAGTAGGATGAGGCCGGGTTCACACTGGTGCGACATGACGGATGTCCTTCTTTGGATCCTTCTTTGGATCCGACCTTGACCTGCGACTTGAAGCCGGCATACGTCCGACTTTCAATGAAGGGGATGCCACTTGGATCCCCTCAAATACCAGGCACTGTGTTTGGTATGTATCTTGAGGGGGAACTTTACGCAAAATTTTAAATAAAAAAACGGCATGGGTTCCCATCCAGGGGCTTACCGGGCCCTTGGGTCTGGTA
This sequence comes from Rana kukunoris, assembly GCA_029574335.1. Lineage (NCBI taxonomy): Eukaryota > Metazoa > Chordata > Amphibia > Anura > Ranidae > Rana > Rana kukunoris. The sequence goes on from JAJQKJ010002168.1 coordinate 205,197, forward strand.
TGGATTTTGTGAGGAACCCCCACACTGTTTTTTCGGCGTAGGGTTTTCCCTTTAAATCCATACCAGACCCAAGGGCCCGGTATGCCCCTGGACAGGGAACCCATGCTGTTTTTTTATTTAAAATTTGGCGTGAAGTTCCCCCTTAAGATACATACCTGGTATTGGCGGGGATCCAAGTTGGATCCTCATTCATTGAAAGTCAGACGTATGTCGGCTTCAAGTCGCAGGGCAAAGTCGGATCAAAAGAAGGACAGCTGTCGTCGCACCAGTGTGAACCCGGCCTCAAGAAGGAAATACACAAGCGCAGTATACTGATAGCAAGGGACCACCAGTAATGGTCCACAAGTAGATATATTGAAGGCAATACTGGATGTCTGTATACAATGACAAGTCTTCTATCCTAATATCAAGGAAACACCGGTAGTGGTCCTTGAGGAGGTGTACTGAAGACAATGCTGGATGCCTGTATACAATGACAAGTTTTCTACCCTAATAGCAAGACCTGATCCCAAAGGTGTTCTGTAGGGTTGAGGTCAGGTCCTGATGTTGGATAAGAAGACCTGATCCCAAAGGTGTTCAGTAGGGTTGAGGTCAGGGTTCAGTGCAGGACACTAGAGTCCCTCCACACCAAATTGGTCAAACCATGTCTTTATGGAGCTGGCTTTGTATACAGTCGTGATGGGACCGAAAAGGCTTTTCCCCCAAACAATTGCCAAATTGTTTGGCCTAAAATTCCTTTGTATGTTGTCGAAGTATAACCCTTTACTGGAGACACCCGATCCAGTAATGTGGAGGGACATCCACATACCTTCAGCCAGATAGTGGTTGTGATGGTCAAGTGTGACCAACTTGTGGCCATATATGAAAACTTAGTTTATCAGCTGTACTATGAAAGTTTCCAACAGTTCTGCCACCATAACCTCTGGCCTATGTGCCCTAACCACAGTGTAGACCTGTATACAGTGGTGTATTTAGGTTTTGTGCTGCCCTAGGCCTGACTAAACTTGTGCGCCCCCTAATTTAAATATGACCCACCTCTTCTTGTCAAGGCCACACCCCTTGTTGTTTCACGCCCTGAACATTTCGAGATGACACGCTAGTTCTGAGGGTGGGGGGGGGTGAATTCTCTTAATGTGCATAGATTTCCTCTCACTTCCTGTTTGGCTATGGGGCAGGAAGTGAAGGGAAATCTCTGCAATGGGAAAAGGGATGGTAAAAAAAATAAACTGACAGGGGCTCTAACCCTTCCTTACTCTATCGAAAATGAAAAAAAAAAAAGTATATAGTTCTACTTTAAGCAAAAATGTATGATAATTTTATGAAGAGGACTAAGAAGATACAGTATCACCATGCCAATGGTGCAGCAGAAAACATTTAGCACAGTGAGGAAGTTTTGTGGTCCAGGATGATAGGACAGTCAAAATTAGAAGACCCGCCCCCCCACGGTTGCGGAATGCCGGCCACCCACATACCAGAAGCAGTGCTGTCGCTTTATGGGGGCGCTAGACTAATTTGCCTCTCTGCCCAGTCCGTCCCATAAGATTGGCGCTACATTAACAGTGTAGCGCAAGCCGACGGGGACTCTTTCCATGCCGCCCCCCTGCATGGTGCTGCCCTAGGCCTGGGCCTTGTTGGCTTAGGCCAGGATACAGCGTTGCCTGTATGTACAGTAACTAGAGGCTCTGGAGATAGGTGCTGCTGTCAATTCTTCCTGAATCTGACAAGTTTGTGCCTCTTGGAACGCTCCGGTTAAACACACACATTATAAGGCTTCCGCTAAAACGAACATTTTATCAACCAACAGCATCATATTTTTTTTCTAGTTCTTTAATTCTTTTAATGCCGCGTACACACGATCGGGATTTCCGTCAAGAAAAGTCTGATGTGAGCTTTTGGTCGTAAATTCCGACCGTGTGTAGGCTCCATCGGAGTCGGAATTTCCGACAGCAAAAATTTGAGAGCTGGTTCTCAATGTTTCCAACAAGAAAGAAGTTCTTGTCGGAAATTCCGATCGCCTGTATGCAATTCCGTCAAGCAAAAAAAAACACGCATGAATCATTGAACTTCATTTTTCTCGGCTCGTCGTAGTGTTGTTGTACGTCACCGCGTTCTTGGCGGTCGGAATTTTGTGTAGGCAACACAAGTTTGAGCCAACATTCCAATCCAAGGTTTTCTTGTCGGAATTTCCGATCGTGTGTACGCGGCATTACAGTCGAATGCAAGGTAGGAGTTCTGGTTTCCTAATATTACCTAAACACATCTACTTACATGCACAAACATACAAAAAAAAAATTCTATGCAGGCTTTAGGTTTCCTACAATGCAGTGAAAAACCAGGAGGTTTACTTAGGAGTTAATATTCCTGCAATGATAATGCAGACAGTGTTGGTAATTATTGATTTATGATGTTTATCGATTTTATAATTTTTTAAAACTGTAAATAGGAATTTTCATTTATTAAAAAAAAACAAAAAAAAGAATTAAAATGAATCTGGTATTGTCTGTCTCTTCTTTATATCTACATACAGATGGAATTGCCTTTCTTTAGCTCTTTGCTTCTTGGGTGATGTGTATATTGAAATTGGTTGTGGGAAAGTTGGAGAATGCGCTCCAGGTCAGAATTTTCCAACCTTTTTACCCCAGAGGAACCCTTACATGTTTTGCTCTAGGAACACCTTCTAAAACCAATTCATTGGTTGCCAGAAGAAAGAATGCTCCGCCTACAGTAGTGGTCAGCTGGTTCTAATATGTGGCATTGGTTCTACAACTAATGAGCTTTAGATCAGCCTTTCCCAACGTTTTTACCCCAGGGGAACAGCCTTGGCATAAACTTCAGGTCTCCTGGGAACACCTCCTAAAACCAATTGATTGGTGCCTAGTACAGAGAATGCCCCACCTTCAGTGGTGGTCAGAATGCTACTCTTGAAGACCACAAAAAAATATTACTGGTGCCCTGTAGCTGGCTCTATGAAGTGGTGTTGGTTCTGCAAAAAAATGAGCTCTAGATCAGCCTTTCCCAACCCCAGAGCAACGCTTGGAATAAACTTCAGGTCTCCATGCACACCTCCTAAAACCAGTTCACTGGTGGCCAGTAGAAAGAATGCCCCTCCTTCAGTGGTGGTCAGAATACTAATCTTGAAGACCACAAAAAAGATTGTTGGTGTCCTGTAGCTGGCGCTGCCAAGTGGCGTTGGTTCTGCAATTAATGAGCTCTAGATCAGCATTTCCCAATCTTTTTACCCCAGAGGAACCCTTACATTTTTTTTCTCTAGGAACATCTGTTAAAACCAATTAATTGGTGGCCAGAAGAAAAAATGCCCCTCCTATAGTGGTGGTCAGAATGCCACTCTTGAATACCACAAACAAATATTGTTGGTGCTCTGTAGATTGCTCTGTGAAGTGGTGTTGGTTCTACAACTAATGAGCTGTTTATCAGCTTTGGCCAGAATAAGGAATGCTTCTCTTACAGTGGTTGTCAGAATGCCACTCCTGAAGACCACAAAAAAACATTGTTGGTGTCATGTAGCTGGCTCTACCAAGTGGCTATTGTTCTGCAACTAATCAGCCTTTCCCAGCGTCCTTACCCCAGAGGAACCCTTGAAATAAATTCCTCTAGGAACACCTGTTAAAACCAATTCAATGGTGGCCACTGACTGGCCAGTAAGAAGAATGCCCCTCCTATTGTTGTGGTCAGAATGGTACTCTTGAAAACCGTTAGTACCCTGTAGCTGGCCCTGCCAAGTGGTGTTGTTTCTGCAAAGAATGAGCTCTAGGTCAGCAGTTCTCAAACCCAGAGGAACGCTTGAAATAAACTTCAGGTCTCCATGAACATCTCCTAAAACCAGTTCACTGGTGGCCAGTAAAAAAGAATGCCCTTCCTACAGTGGTGGTCAAAATACTAATCTTGAAGACCACAAAAAAAGATTGTTGGTGCCTTGTAACTGGTTCTACTACGTGGCATTGGTTCTGCAACTAATGATCTCTAGATCAGCCTTTCTCAACCTTTTTACCCCAGAGGAACCCTTACATTTTTTTTCTCTAGCCACGCCTGTTAAAACCAATTCATTGGTGGCCATAAGAAAGAATGCCCCTCCTAGAGGTGGTCAGAATGCCACTCTTGAATACCACAAAAAAACTTCAGGTCTCCAGGAGTACCTGCTAAAACAAATTCATTGGTGGCCAGTAGGAAGAATGACTCTCCTACAATGATGGTCACTATGCTAATCTTAAAAATCACAAAAAAGATTTTTTGTGTCCTGTAGCTGGCTCTACCAAGTGGCGTTGGTTCTGCAACTATACAGGCACCATTAAATGGGAGTTCAATCAGACACAGGTTAAGGAACCCTTAGAAAACTCAGGAGGAATGCTAGTTGAGAATGACTGCTGTAGATGGCTTTTGGTATGATAAACTAGCTCACCTCAAGGTCTTTTTGTCTTAGGCCTCTACGTGAAGAAGACCCAGTCCTCCCAGAGCTTTGTCTTAGGCCACTACAGTATGTGAAGAAGACCCAGTCCTCCCAGTACATTGTCTTAGGTCGCTAGGTGAAGAAGACCCAGTCCTCCCAGTACTTTGTCTTAGGCCTCTAGGTGAAGAAGACCCAGTTCTCCCAGTGCTTTGCCTTAGGCCTCTACATGAAGAAGATCTAGGGCCAGTTTCAGGTAGAGTTAGGCTGGAGTATCAGTGATACTCCAGCCTAACTGTCACTTTAAGCCGGCGTTTTTGTTTTCTGTAACCAGAAAACAAGAAACGCCGGGTTGGAGTTCCGATGCGAGCGGCGTAATTGAATTTCGCCATCGCATCGCAACTTTAATTTAAAAATGCCGCCGGGGGCGTTCCCGCTGATTAACGCCGAAAAAATATGTTAATCAGTGGGAATCGGCAATTCACGATCGTATTCGGGCGCGACACAGTGACTTTCCGACGTTTCCGTAAGAGATACGCGGCGTAAAGATAAAGCAGCCCCCTGTTGGAATATCCTATGTTAAGTATAGCCGTCGTCATCGCGTCGGAAAAAAAGAAAAATTGCGTCGCTTGCGTAAAACGTCCATGAATGGGGATTTGACGTCATTGACGTTCACTGACAGAATTTGGAGCATGCGCACTGGGATGCATTGACAGTCGACGCATGCGCAGTACGTTCGCCGCGGGATCGCGCTTAGTTTAAATAATACACGCCCCGTACCCGCCCAATTTGAAATCCGCCGGCTCATTTGCGATACGCTGCCGCAACTTTAGGAGCAAGTGCTTCATGAATAACAGCACTTGCTCCTAAAATTTCGCCAGAGTAACGTAAATGAGAAGCGTTACTCCAGAGCAAAGATGCTCCAATCTACCTGAATCTGGCCCCTAGTCTTCCCAGTACTTTGCCTTAGGCCTCTACGTGAAGAAGACCCAGTCCTCCTAGTACTTTGTTTTAGGCCTCTAGGTGAAGAAGACCCAGTTCTCCCAGTGCTTTGTCTTAGGCCTCTACACAAAGAAGACCCAGTGCTTTCCCTTCGGCCTCTACATGAATAAGACCCAGTCCTCCTAGTACTTTGCCTTAGGCCTCTACATGAACACCCAGTCTCCCCAGTGCTTTGCCTTAGGCCTCTACATGAAGAAGAGCCAGTCCTCCCAGTGCTTTGTCTTAGGCCTCTATGTGAAGAAGACCCAGTCCCCCCAGTGCTTTGTCTTAGGCCTCTATGTGAAGAAGACCCAGTCCTCCCAGTACTTTGTCTTAGGCCTCTATGTGAAGAAGACCCAGTCCTCCCAGTACTTTGTCTTAGGCCTCTATGTGAAGAAGACCCAGTCCTCCCAGTGCTTTGTCTTATGACTCTACATGAAGAAGAAGCAGGAGCAGGTAGGGGTTAAGGAAGAATTCCAGGTACAAATATTTGACATGGTTACATTGGTCTATGCATACACCATACCCGTGTGTTCCTTTTAGAATCTGGAAATCGGTGTAATAGATACCGCTACTACACCACTACTACAGCGATTTCAATTTATTTCCGGGGTCCGATGCCAAGCAGCTGCCCTGCTGCTTACTATTTACAGGAGAGGTCGGCTGCTGGGCATGGGTGCCATTCTGAGAATGCTTTGCGTTTTCTCTGTGAATGTAAAGCATTCTCTGATCGGAGGAGGTGGAGAATGTGGAGAAAGTCACTTCCCTGCCTCTCCCCCGCATCCAATCAATGAATGCTTCGCAGAAAATGCAAATCGGTCTCGGATCAGCACCTGTGCCCAGCGGTTGACCTCCTGTGTTGACAATGCAGCAGGCAAGCCATTCAGCACAGGATCAGGAGGCTAGTGGAGATCACTGTAGTAGAGGTGTAGTAGTGGTGTAGTAGCAGCGAAGTAGTGGTGCTTCTAGAGATGGGAAGGCCCAGAAAAAAAACTAAAAAATAGGGGAAAATACATTTTTTCTATGTTTTTTTTAAAGGAGTTTTTTTTTGTGGAATATGTTCTTTTACAATGATAAATAATATAACTATGATATGGTATTTAAACAGTATAACATGAGGCCCTTAATGAAATATTTCTGAGATTTTATGTAAAGTCTTAATTTATTGCAAGTTCTATCAGCTGAAGACAAGCAAATCCTGGAATACAATTCAAGTAACACTACATCTCAATGCAGTTCTCAACCAAGAGAAATCTGAATGTCTGCCACTAGGGGGCACTGCAGGGGAAGGGCTCCAGTTTGGTTTGCTTGTGGGCTCCATTTTGTACCTCCTTGCAATCAGTTGTGCTGTAGTAGGCCTCATTCACACGAGGCGGATCCGCTCAGCGGAGTCCGCCAGTTCAGCAGGAGATCTCTCCGTTGATCTCTGCTGAGCCGGCGGATGACAGGTTTGTATTTGCTCACTGCTCACTGAGCAGTGGAGGGGGCATTATGGTGTGGGGTTGTCTCTCAGGGGTTGGGCTTGGCCCCTTAGTTTCAGCGAAGGGAACTCTTAAGGCTGTCATGGACATGCAATAATGTCTAGCAGCTTACCTTCTCCTCCATTTGTCCATTAGAGGCCTGACTCTCTTCTGGCTGCCTTTTTATCATCTCTTCTCCCTGTATGGCCCCACCCCAGGCCATTCCAGGAAGTCTATATTAACTGTTGCACTGCAGGTCTGCTTTGCTGTTTAACTTTGTTAGCTTGTTCCTGTTTGCCGTGTGCTACATTAACCTTTCTGTGTACCAATTTTGGCTCGTCTCTGATTACTCCTGTTTGCCTGTGACCCTAATCTTTGGCCTGTCCCTTGGTTACCCTCGTCTGCCTGTTGCCCCGACCTCGGCTTACCCATCACTATCCCTTGTGTTCTCAGTGGCTGCTCCCTACGGAGCGTGACCTGGAGGAACCCAGGGGCCACGACCTGGGTTCAGTTGCAGCGAAGGCCATCCTCACCAGTAGAGGCTCTGGTGAACACCTGCTGGACCTTAGACTTTGCGCCCTGGGAAATCTTGGGTTTGCGTTTCCTGTCTGTCCGCAGCAATCTGCTATTGGGTTCACTACCTTGCGGTGCGCCCCTGTCTCCATCGAGGTGCATTTGTCACCTGGCCACAGGTGACCTGACAAAGGCATCAGCATACCAAGACATTTTGGACAATTTCATGCTCCCAACTTTGTGGAAACATTTGGAGATGGCCTCTTCCTGTTCCAACATGAACAGTGCACAAAGAGGATGAGCGAGTTTGGGGTGGAGGAACTTGACTGACCTGACCTCAACCTGATAGAACACCTTTGGAATGAATTAGAGCAGAGGCTGCAAACCAGGCCTTCTTGTCAAACATCAGCTTACAAACGCTCTTCTGGAAGAACGGTCAAACCTTCCCATAGACACCCTCCTAAACCTTGTGGACGGTCTTCCCAGAAGAGATGAAGCTGTTATAGCTGCAAAGGGTGGAGCCAACTCAATATTGAACCCTGCGAACTAAGGACCCTAACTTTTCTTATTTACGCTACGCCGCCGCAAATTTACACGCAAGTGCTGTATTCACAAAGCACTTACGTGTAAAGTTGCGGCGGCGTACTGTAAATTCGGCGGCCTAAATCTAAATAGGCGCGTCGGGGGCGTATATTATTTAAAATACGCGCGTCCCCAAGCCGAACGTACTGCGCATGCGCCGGCCCTATAAAATTCCCAGTGCGCATGCTCCGAATTTTGACGGTGTTTTTGACATGAACGTAATCGACGTAAATCCCCATTCACGTTACGTAAACGACGTACAAATTTTCAAATTTCCTGCGGTCACGACGGCCATACTTAACATAGGATGCGCCTGCTTTTTGTAGCTTTAACTTTACGCCGGGAAAAGCCCTTAAGTAAACGGCGTAAAGTCACTGCGTCGGCCGGGCGTACGTTCGTGAATAGGCGTATCTCGCCGATTTACATATTCTCGGCGTAAATCAGCGGGAACGCCCCCCGGCGGCCATTTTAAAAATGCATTTAAGATCCGACGGCATAATACGATTACGCCAGTCGGATCTAACTTGCAAACCGGCGTATCTTGTTTTCTGAAAACAAGATACGCCGGCGCAGTTAAGAAGTTACGCGGCGTATCTCGAGATACGCCGTCGTAACTATTGCTGAATCTGGCCCTAAGGCGGCGTACACGCGACCGAGAAACTCGTCGGGCGAAACTCATCGTTCCGCCCGTCGAGTTTCCCGTTCAGCTGTCGAAAAGCTCGTCGAGCCAAATTTCCCCATAGAACAACGAGGAAATAGAGAACATGCTCTCTTTTTGGCTCGACGAGCTTCCCGACGGGGTGCTCGGCGAAAAGTGTACACACGACCGGTTTTCTCGCTGGATTCTGCCGAGAAACTCGGTCGTGTGTACTTAGCTTAGTTAAATAGCGCTGTAGTTCATTTTCACTACGGTCGTGTGTACGCCGCCTAAGACTGGGATGCCATATAAGTTCATGTGTGTGTAAAGGCCGGCGTCCCAATACTTTTGACAACATACTGTATGTGTATTTCGTCTGTGTATTTAGCTGTTGGAATTGTTTCCCTTTGATGTTGAGGAAAATGATTTTGCTTTTTCCCCAGCGGTCGCATGTAGACTCGAGCGAGCCGACACATTGTCATGACTTCAGCACTTGCAGTTTTCTCGGGCAAGGTTTTGGTTTTCAAGTCCCGATGGATTTTCTTCAAAGGAGGCTTGAATGACCTCTACAGAGGATAAGAACACAGCAGGATGTTGCTGAGCCAAGTACTCATTTATGAATGAGCTGTCTGTGCGGGGTGCAGCTGTTCTGTCCCGCGCCGGGCCGGAGACGGGAGGTTGTACAGAACATTCTCAGACGGTGCTTCCCTACAATACGCTACGTACGTCAATCACACACTTCTCTCCCGAAGGGAAATAGGAGAGGAGCCTAAATTTCCCCCCAACCGTGTCTGACCAATCCTCAATTGTGTGGGGTGGAGACTTCTTATTGAACAAAGTACCACCGAGGGGGCGTAGATAAAGGGGGGGATAGGGGGTCCAAACTTTCCCCCCAGATCTTCCTCAGTGTACAAGTACTTGTGCACATGCTCAGTATTGGCACCGATATTAGTATTTGTATCGGTGCAACCCTATTGTTTACACAGAGCCACATATATGTCCCGCCCCCCCCATGAGAGGCCAAATATATGCAAACTGTTGGCGCCAAGAGGTTAAAAAATCCTTACGCTGATTCTAGGAATGCATTGGTTCTAGAAACTGAAGGAACTTCTGCATCCGTGTTGTAATCTCTGTTATGGGGTGGCAGCGCGTGGTACAGACACGGGAAATGGTTCATGCCCATACCGCCCAACCGTCCCGGATTCGCAGGGACCGTCCCGGGATTTCAAGTAAATCTCAGAGTCCTGCGATTCCGGGGGTGGAGCCCAGCTTGACTCCACCTGTCAGTGTGTGCTGTGCCCAGCCAACACAGTCCCCCCCCCACCTCCACCGCCCGCTCACCTGCCCGCCTGCTCACCTGCCCGCCCTCTCCACAGAATGGGAGGGGAGGGAGGGAGGCAAGATCTTCCCCGCCTCCTACCTATCTCCCCCTGTGTCCGCCCACAAACCCCGGCGTACAGCCAATCATGTGGCTGGGAATTTCGAAGCTGTGCCCGAGCCTTGGGAGAACAGCCAGCCTCGGTGAGTAAAAGTCTGTGACTGAACGCACCCCTCTCTCTCTTCCTTCCATGTACCATAGTGACCCTTCCTACCTTCCATGTGCCATAGTGATCCTTCCTTCCTTCCATGTACCATAGTGATCTATCCTACCTTCCATGTACCATAGTGATCTATCCTACCTTCCATGTACCATAGTGATCTATCCTACCTTCCATGTACCATAGTGATCTATCCTACCTTCCATGTGTCATACTGATCCTTCCTGCCTTCCTGCCTTCCATGTGCCATAGTGATCCTTCCATGTGCCATAGTGATCCTTCCTGCCTTCCATGTACCTTAGTGATCCTTCCTGCCTTCCATGTGCCATAGTTATCCTTCCTTCCTGCCTTCCATGTGTCATAGTGATCCTTCATGTCTTCCATGTGCCATTGTGATCCTTTCTGCCTTCCATGTGCCATAGTGATCCTTCCTGCCTTCCATGTACCTTAGTGATTCTTCCTTCCTGCCTTCCATGTACCTTAGTGATCCTTCCTTCCTGCCTTCTATGTGCCATAGTGATCCTTCCTGCCTTCCATGTGTCATTGTGATCCTTCCTTCCTGCCATGTGCCAGAGTGATCCTTCCTGCCTTCCATGTGTCATACTGATCCTTCCTGCCTTCCATGTGTCATAGTGATCCTTCCTGCCTTCCATGTGCCATTGTGATCCTTCCTGCCTTCCATGTGCCATTGTGATCCTTCCTGCCTTCCATGTGTCATGTGATCCTTCCTTTCTTCCACGTGTCATGTGATCCTTCCATGTGTCATGTGATCCTTCCTGCCTTCCATGTGTCATAGTGATCCTTCCTGCCTTCCATGTGCCATTGTGATCCTTTCTGCCTTCCATGTGTCATGTGATCCTTCCTGCCTTCCATGTGTCATAGTGATCCTTCCTGCCTTCCATGTGCCATTGTGATCCTTTCTGCCTTCCATGTGTCATGTGATCCTTCCTGCCTTCCATGTGTCATACTGATCTTTTCTGCCCTCCATGTGTCATGTGATCCTTCCTGCCTTCCATGTGTCATACTGATCCTTCCTGCCTTCCATGTGTCATACTGATCCTTCCTGCCTTCCATGTGTCATACTGATCCTTCCTGCCTTCCATGTGTCATGTGATCCTTCCTGCCTTCCATGTGTCATGTGATCCTTCCTGCCTTCCATGTGTCATACTGATCCTTCCTGCCTTCCATGTGTCATGTGATCCTTCCTGCCTTCCATGTGTCATGTGATCCTTCCTGCCTTCCATGTGTCATACTGATCCTTCCTGCCTTCCATGTGTCATACTGATCCTTCCTGCCTTCCATGTGTCATGTGATTCTTCCTGCCTTCCATGTGTCATACTGATCCTTCCTGCCTTCCATGTGTCATACTGATCCTTCCTGCCTTCCATGTGTCATACTGATCCATCCTTCCTGCCTTCCATGTGCCATTGTGATCCTTCCTGCCTTCCATGTGCCATGTGATTCTTTCTGCCTTCCATGTGTCATACTGATCCTTCCTGCCTTCCATGTGTCATACTGATCCTTCCTGCCTTCCATGTGTCATAGTGATCCTTCCTGCCTTCCATGTGCCATTGTGATCCTTCCTGCCTTCCATGTGTCATGTGATCCTTCCTTTCTTCCACGTGTCATGTGATCCTTCCATGTGTCATGTGATCCTTCCTGCCTTCCATGTGTCATAGTGATCCTTCCTGCCTTCCATGTGCCATTGTGATCCTTTCTGCCTTCCATGTGTCATGTGATCCTTTCTGCCTTCCATGTGTCATGTGATCCTTCCTGCCTTCCATGTGTCATGTGATCCTTCCTGCCTTCCATGTGCCATTGTGATCCTTTCTGCCCTCCATGTGTCATGTGATCCTTCCTGCCTTCCATGTGTCATACTGATCTTTTCTGCCCCCCATGTGTCATGTGATCCTTCCTGCCTTCCATGTGTCATACTGATCCTTCCTGCCTTCCATGTGTCATACTGATCCTTCCTGCCTTCCATGCGTCATGTGATTCTTCCTGCCTTCCATGTGCCATGTGATCCTTCCTGCCTTCCATGTGTCATACTGATCTTTTCTGCCCTCCATGTGTCATGTGATCCTTCCTGCCTTCCATGTGTCATAGTGATCCTTCCTGCCTTCCATGTGCCATTGTGATCCTTTCTGCCTTCCATGTGTCATGTGATCCTTCCTGCCTTCCATGTGTCATACTGATCTTTTTTGCCCTCCATGTGTCATGTGATCCTTCCTGCCTTCCATGTGTCATACTAATCCTTCCTGCCTTCCATGTGTCATGTGATTCTTCCTGCCTTCCATGTGTCATGTGATCCTTCCTGCCTTCCATGTGTCATGTGATCCTTCCTGCCTTCCATGTGTCATGCTGATCCTTCCTGCCTTCCATGTGTCATGTGATTCTTCCTGCCTTCCATGTGTCATGTGATCCTTCCTGCCTTCCATGTGTCATGTGATCCTTCCTGCCTTCCATGTGTCATGCTGATCCTTCCTGCCTTCCATGTGTCATGTGATCCTTCCTGCCTTCCATGTGTCATGTGATCCTTCCTGCCTTCCATGTGTCATACTGATCCTTCCTGCCTTCCATGTGTCATAGTGATCCTTCCTGCCTTCCATGTGTCATAGTGATCCATCCTTCCTGCCTTCCATGTGCCATGTGATCCTTTCTGCCTTCCATGTGTCATACTGATCCTTCCTGCCTTCAATGTGTCATGTGATCCTTCCTGCCTTCCATGTGTCATACTGATCCTTCCTGCCTTCCATGTGTCATACTGATCCTTCCTGCCTTCCATGTGTCATGTGATCCTTCCATGTGTCATGTGATCCTTCCTGCCTTCCATGTGTCATACTGATCCTTCCTGCCTTCCATGTGTCATACTGATCCTTCCTGCCTTCCATGTGTCATGTGATCCTTCCATGTGTCATGTGATCCTTCCTGCCTTCCATGTGTCATACTGATCCTTCCTGCCTTCCATGTGTCATACTGATCCTTCCTGCCTACACAATGTACTGTACTATAGCGCAGTTTTTTTGCAGTATGTGCCGTACAGTGCATTGCTTTTGGGAGCATGAGCTATAGTGTGAACCGAGTCCAAAAGAGAAAGCTGCACACCAATCAGCTCATCTCCCTGTCACTCCGCTTTCCCCTCCTATCAGCATGCTGCTTGTTGGTATATGAGCACTGCAGCACAGCTGACTGACTCCTTGTGCTGCTTTTGCCTTTTCCAGTCTGAGATCTGCTGTACAGGTATTACAAGAGGCTGATCTGGGGTCAGACGCAGGTCCTTACACTGGCGCTACATAAATCCTGTATAATAATAATAGTAAAATATTAATAATTACAGGGATGCATTCATTTGTGCCTGGAAGAAGACGCCCCCTTTGTAGTGTCCGGCTTCATAGGGGGCAATTCTGTGGAGAGGGGCCGGCCCCAGCAGACCAATGGGAGCGCCCGAAGAGTGCCTAAAAACGTGCATTTTTCTACACAATTTTATGCCTAATAACGTCTCCTCCCCCCTAGTAACTGGATTCTCATTGGCTAAAAAAAAATGCAAAAATGCGCCCAAAAAATCCCTGAAATCACACTAAAGTGTGAATGTGCGATGATTAGACGCAACAACAGATGATATGAAGGCCTTGTTTACACTTGTGTTGCTCTCTGAACTATCTGTGTTTGGGTCGCTCTTCGTAGAACAAGTTGGCAGGTGGTGAGACGGCGTTCTATTCTATCATCTCCTCGCCGCCTGGTTTAACCCCATAGATTGCACTTTACTGGACCGCAATCGCACGCGATGGGTGGTCAGCTCTATTCACTTGAATGGGTCGCGCTCGGTAGGTGCCCCGTCACGGGGTATAGTCTCTGCTGCAGAATTTGTACACCTCCCGCCTTTCCAGGAAGAAGAGGGATTTTAAGAACACAGTGCCACCATGGGTTTTACCGCCCGCCCCCAACCACAAGTGTAAACAAGCCCTATATTTAATATATGAGCGTGTTATTAAACTGACAATTATATTTGAGATTTTTAATTGGTAATATCAACAAATATAATTTTTTCTTATTTTATTTTCTTACTATTTTTACTTTATTTATTTTTTATTGTTGTGGTGTCTTCCCTACCGCCCCCCGCCCCCGCCAAGATGGCAAGGCGCACTTCCGGCGACGTCACGGGCAGCCATTTTATGACAGGAGCCCATCTTATGACAGGGCTCCGTGTAAAATCGGTGCAGCAATGAAGTGACAATAAAAAGTTCCACCCGCCGGACTCTCCGTCCCCTCCTCCACCGCCCACACATAGCTGGGGACATAATAGAACTCTCCCTGCCTTCATTAACGCGCCGAGATTACCGGGTTACCATGGCAACAGCTGCTGCGTGCAGCGGGCGCCATCTTAACTGAGGGCAAGAGCCTTGAGCCACGCAGAATACCAGCCTGTCCCTTGTCCTCCTCCCCATTCACCTCCCGCAATGTGTCCTGAGGGGAGTGTGCCCTGCAAGGGAAGGCTCATGTGAAAACACAGATACAAGAAACCATATTTTTTTTAAATAAAAGCAGAGCTTTAATTTTTTATTTCCTTTCTTTTTGGACCAATTCAGCGCTGATGACCCCCTAAAGTCTGTTTGCAGCCACTTCCTGTCCATAAATATATACTTCCTGTTTATAAATATATTTATACTTCCTCTCCATAAAAATATACTTCCTGTTTCTAAATATATTTATACTTCAAGTTTATAAATATATTTTTTTACTTCCTGTCCATAAATATATACTTCCTGTCAATAAATAAACACTTCCTATCTATCTATCTATCTATCTATCTATCTATCTATATCTATCTATCTATCTATCTATCTATCTACTCCCTGTCCATAAATACTTCCTGTTTATAAATATATATTTCAGGTCTATAAATAATTAAACACTTCCTATCTATCTATGTATATTTCTACTTCCTGTCCATGAATATATACTTCCTGTTTATAAATATGATTACATTTCCTGTTTATAAATATATATATTTTTTACTTCCTGTCCATAAATATATACTTCTTGTTTATAAATATATTTATACTTCCTGTTTATATATATATATATATATATATATATATATATACCCCCTCGCTATCTATATAAACACTTTGGCCCAGATTCACGTACATCGGCGCATTATTGGACCGGCGTAGCGCACCGCCTTTACGTTAGACTTGCGCCATCTAGCCACGTAATCCCCCGATTCACGTAGCTTTTGCGCAGGAAATTGCGCAAGCGTAAGGTTTTTTCCTGAGGCGTAAGGAGGAGTAATACAAATTGGGAAGGACGTGGGCGTGTTACATTGAAATGAGCCGTGACCCCATGCAAATGAAGGGCCGGCCGGCTCGCGCATGCGCGCTTGAACGAGACCATGGTCAGCACCTCTGTGCGCATGCTCACAACTCGGGAGCGGCACAATCAGTGAAATTGGAAGTGGACCCGGGCAACTTAGTGAACTACGCAGACAGCATAAATAGCCAGACACAAATGCTCTTCCTTTGCAAAAGTACATCCCTTTGTATCCCTCCCTATACAGCAAGGTGCTTTTGTTTATTAGCGTTTGTTTGTTTGTTTGTGACGTGTCTTTGAGATATTTGGGGACTGTTTTGCAGAGTGATTTTTGTCTTTTATGGGTTTTCTTTGTTGTTATTTTGTTTAAATTATATTTTTGCTGGGCATTTTTTTTTTTTGCTCGTCATTTATTTAATTTTTTTGGTTCTGTTTGTGTATGATTTGGGAATGTGGGGGTGATATTCCTGCGGGAAAAGGGGTGTCACCCTCATTTGTGGTGGAGAAGTGATCCCCAGGTCCGTGTGAATGGTGTATGAATGTACAGTGACATAATTGGAGCCGTGGCGTGGCGTTGCAGCTCACAAGTCCTGCATGGTGGACTGGTGCCAATCCAATGTGATGAGGATGTGGGGTGTGTGTGCTAGGGACCACAGTGGTGTGCATGCATGCATTCTCATTGTGCCATGATTAATGTGTGTGTTTAACGTGCAAAGATGCATAATGTGAGCTGGCATGAGATGGGGTCATGAGATGGGGTCCCAGTGCATATGCAGAGTCACCTTGAAGGGAAAAGACAGGAGGATGTTAGTCATGCATGTGCCCCTTGTGAGGTGTGCATCACGGGAGGGGATAGTCATGCCTGACTCCCATGTCACTCACCAACCAGCCAGCTGTCCCCATACATGTTCTGTTGGAAATCTGTGGGGATGGGGCTCTGATTGTATATGTAGCTGTCATGGGTGTCATGGGTGGTGTCATGTGTTGGGCTGCTGATGTCCTCCTGCAAGGTTGTGGTAATTCCATGATGGCATGAGGGGTGAATCTGAAGATGCGAGACACCTCAGAATCACTCATGCCAAAGATGTCTATGCGTGTGTGATATATCAAGTGAAGAGTGAGGGGCTTGTATCAGATAAGAATATTGTATTAGATTAAATTGTAAATTTTATATAAGCAAATAAAAAAAAAAAATAAAACATCTCCCGTGCCCTCCTCCTTCTTTGCTCATCTAAAGTCAGTAGTATAGCTATGAGCATGGATGCCCCTGGCATGTTGGCATACAGATTGTTGGGCAACACATGTGACTGCTGAGCTCCTCACTAACAGTGTTGCTTTATCTGACAATTAGACTTTTTTTCTTTTTTTAGACCAGCTTTTATCAGCTCTAATTTTAGACAGAACATTTTGCTGTTGCGCACATCGCGTAGCCTGCGCTGCCCCAACGTTGTTTTGTGGATCCCCGTAACTCCCTCATTAGCATATTTGACTAGCAAATCAATGGTGTGTCTATCGCACTTTTGCGCGGACGGATGCGCCAGTCTAACAAAATTACGCGGGACAAAAAAAAGTAGATTTTTTGCGTATCTCGTTCTGGGGATGCCGCGCAACGAAACGCACGCGCACATTTAGACTTACGCACGCGCATCTCCTGTTGCGCAGGCGTAATCGCTCTGTGAATCTGGGCCTTTCTGTCTAAAAATACACATACAGTGCCTTGAGAAAGTATTCATACCCCTTCGAAATTTTCCACATCTTCTCATGTTACAACCAAAAACGTAAATGTATTTTATTGGGATTTTATGTGAGAGACACAAAGTGTCACATAATTGTGAAGTGGAAGGAAAATTATAAATGACACAAATAAATATGTGAAAAGTGTGGGGGAGGGGCATTTGTATGGCGCCCCTTTACTCTGATACCTCTAACAACAATCTAGAGGAACCAATCGCCTTCAGAAGTCACCTAATTAGTAAATAGAGTCCACCTGTGTGTCATTTAATCTCAGTATAAATACGGCTGTTCTGTGAACCCCTCAGAGGTTTGTTAGAGTACTTTAGTGAACAAACAGCATCACGAAGGCCGAGGAACACACCAGACAGGTCAGGGATAAAGTTGTGGAGAAGTATAAAGCAGGGTTCGGTTATAAAAAAAAAATCTCCCAAGCTTTGAAGATCTCACAGGGCTTCTGTTCAATCCATCATCGGGAAATGGAAAGAGTATGGCACAACCGCAAACCTACCAAGACACGGCCGTCCACCTAAACTGACCGGGCCGGGCAAGGAGAGCGTTCATCAGAGGAGCGGCCAAGAGGCCCATGGTAACTATGGAGGAGCTGCACAGCTCAGGGGGGAGAATCTGTCCACAGGACAACTATTAGTGGTGCTCTCCACAGATCTGCCCTTTATGGAAGAGTGACAAGAAGAAAGACATAAGAAGTCCTGTGTGCAGTTTGTCAGAAGCCATGTGGGGGAGGGGACACAGCAAACATGTGGGGAAGGGGACACAGCAAACATGTGGAAGAAGGTGCTCTGGTCACGTGACACAAAAATTCAACAAAAAGTTCTATGTGTGGGGGGAAAACTAACACTGCCCATCCCCCTGAACACACCATCCCCACTGTGAAACATGGTGGTGGCAGCATCATGTGGTGGGGATGCTTTTCTTCAGCAGGGACAGGGAAGCTGGTCAGAGTTGATGGGAAGATGGATGGAGACAAATACAGGACAATCTTAGAAGAAAACCTGTTAGAGTCTGCAGAAGACTTGAAACCGGGGGGGAGGGTCACCTTCCAGCAGGACAAAGACCCTAAAGTACAGCCAGAGCTACAATGGAATGGGTTACATCAAAGCCTATTCATGTGTTAGAATGGCCCAGTCACAGCCCAGACCTAAATCCCATTGAGAATCTGTGGCAAGACTGGAAAATTGCTGATCACAGACGCTCACCATCCAATCTGACAGAACTTGAGATATTTTACAGAGAAGAATGGGCAGAAATGTCCCTCTCTAGATGTGCAAAGCTGGTAGAGACACCCCCAAAAAGACTTGGGGTTCTACAAAGTATTGACTCCTGGGGGGGCGCCATACAAATGCCCCTCCCCCACACTCCACATATTTATTTGTATCATTTTCCTTCTACTTCACAATTATGTGACACTTTGTGTCTCTCACATAAAATCCCAATAAAACACATTGTGGGAAAATGTGGGGAATTTCAAGGGGGTATGAATACTTTTTCAAGGGGGTATGAATACGTTTTTGGGTGCAAAATGAGAAAATGTGGGGAATTTCAAGGGGGTATGAATACTTTTTCCAGGCTCTGTCTATAGGGGGGTATGAGTACTTTTTCCAGGCACCGTATATAGAGGGGTACGAATACTTTTTCCAGGCACTTCCTGTCTATAATTCCAGTGATGACGGTTCTGGGGGGCGTGTCTTCTGATGGTCCGGTTGGGACTTTGTTATGCGACTTTGATCTGTCCAATCACATGAGAAGTCGCATCGGTGGGCGGGGCTGACTGTGCATAGATTTGAGCGGCATTTGTTGGATGCGACTTGTCATGTGACTTCCTGTGTCTGAAGCCGCATGACAAGTCACACAAAAGTTAAGGAGGAGTTTAGAATACACTGCAATGCAGCCAGGCTGGAAAAGGTCTATGCACCTGGCTGTACTGAGTGGGGGGGGGGGGGGGGGGGGTTAGTCTGACTGGAAGAGGCCCATGCTCCTGGCTGAAAACTGCTGGGCACACTGGGTAGCGGCCAGGTTGGAGAAGGCCCATGCATTTTGGCTGCAGTGGGGGCAGGCTGAAA
Source organism: Rana kukunoris (assembly GCA_029574335.1). Classification (NCBI taxonomy): domain Eukaryota; kingdom Metazoa; phylum Chordata; class Amphibia; order Anura; family Ranidae; genus Rana; species Rana kukunoris. Next base: position 224,432 of record JAJQKJ010002168.1, read on the forward strand.
GAGGCCCATGCACCTGGCTGCACTGGGGGGGGGGGGACTGGCTGGAATAGGCCCATGTTCCTGGCTGCACTGGGGGGGGGGGGAGACTGGTTGGAATAGGCCCATGTTCCTGGCTGCACTGGGGGGGGGACTGGTTGGAATAGGCCCATGTTCCTGGCTGCACTGGGGGGGGGGGGGGGACTGGTTGGAATAGGCCCATGTTCCTGGCTGCACTTGGGGGGGGGGGACTGGTTGGAATAGGCCCATGTTCCTGGCTGCACTGGGGGGACGGGGACTGGTTGGAATAGGCCCATGTTCCTGGCTGCACTGGGGGGGGGGGGGACTGGTTGGAATAGGCCCATGTTCCTGGCTGCACTGGGGGGGGGGGGGGACTGGCTGGAATAGGCCCATGTTCCTGGCTGCACTGGGGGGGGGGGGACTGGTTGGAATAGGCCCATGTTCCTGGCTGCACTGGGGGGGGGGACTGGTTGGAATAGGCCCATGTTCCTGGCTGCACTGGGTAGCAGCAAGGTTGAAAGAAGCCCCTGCACACTGCTAGGTGCACTGGGGAATAGCCTGGCTAAAAGAGGCCCATGCACCTGGCTGCACATTGGTAAGCAGCCAGGTTGGAAAAGGCCCATGCACCTGGCTGCAGTGGGGGTGGCCTGGCTAGAAGAAGCCCATGCACCTGACTGCATTTGGGGGGGGGGGGGTGGCCTGGCTAGAAGAAGCCAATGCACCTGGTTGCAGTTGGGGGGGGGGGGGGAGTTGCATGGCTAGAAGAGGCTCATATACCTGGCTGCAGTAGGGGGTGGTCTGGCTAGAAGAAGCTCATATACCTGGCTGCAGTAGGGGGTGGTCTGGCTAGAAGAAGCTCATGCACCTGGCTGCATTTGGGGGAGAGTTGGTCTGACTAGAAGAGGCTCATGCACCTGGCTGCAGTGGGGTGGTGGCCTGGCTAGAATAGGTCCATGCACCTGGCTGCAGTGTGTGTGTGTGGGGGGGGGGGGGTGGTCTGGTCTGGATAGAAGAGGCCAATGCACCTGACTGCATTTGGGGGGTGGGTGTGGTGGTCTGGCTAGAATAGGTCCATGCACCTGGCTAAATTTGGGGGTGGGGTGGTCTGGCTAGAATAGGTCCATGCACTTGGCTGCATGCTTAGAAGAGGCCCATGCACCTGGCTGCAGTGGTTGGTAGGGTGGTCTGGCTTGAAGAGGCCAATGCACCTGGCTGCTGGCACACTGGGTAGCATCCAGGCTGGAAGGACTCCTCTCTGCTCCCCAATCACCTGCCTCCCCCACCCCCAGCTCTATTTATGGCAGCTCTGCCCTCAGTTAAGATGGAGCCCACTGACGTCACCCAGCACCCCCCCTGGTCCCGGCTCCCCATTGGCCGCTCCTCTGACAGCTCTTCCGGACACTCTCCTCCCCCCCGCCGCCGCCCGGCTCTTCCACATAAAACCGCTCCGCCCTCCGCGCTGCCGCGATTCACCAGCATCCTGCAGACATGGAGGTGATCAACCAGGTGAGACCCGGGGGGAGAGGGGGGGACAGAGGGGGGCACACCCAGGGGGGGGGGGGACACTGAGAAGAGGGGGGCAGGGAATGTGGGGGGGGGGCAGAGGGATGGAGGGGGAAGGTGATGGAGAGAGAGGAACAGATGGAGGAGAGAAGGGAGGAGGGGGGGGGGGGGAGATATATATACATCTATATACCACACCTCACCTCCTTCTATATACTGTATATATATATATAGAAAGAGAGGGTGATCGATACATTGCATTTATTATATATTGGAGGGGAGATCAGAACACACAGACCGCCCATCATATCACCGTCTATATATATATATAGAGAGAGGGGGGGGGGGGGGATACCTATAAGATACATTGTATTCATTTATTATATATTGGAGGAGAGATCAGAACTCCCAATATATAGGGGGGGGGGGGTGTACAGATATATTCACATCTATAGCAGATCTCACCTATAGATTTATTAGAGGTACACCTACCTACATAATATCCATCTCTTATATAATATACAGAAGATATATATATATACTGTATACACATACATACCCCGAGATGAGATTCACTAAATCAACTTCTGTGTATTTGTTACATTTTGTTACATTGTCATTGAGGATGAATACAGAGTGTGGGGGAAGGGCTCCAGGTCTGTAGTGTAGTAATATAAAATCTGTGATTTGTCTTGATGGGGGTGTCCCATACAGAGACCGATAATGGGGGGGGGGGGGACGGGACTATACAGACAGATAATAATAATACTACTAATATAAATAAGAATAATTAGATCATTGAGAAATTAGATGGAATATCATACAATAAAAATAAAATCAAAGATAGATCTTCCAAATATATAATAAATAGTACCTGGTTCCAGAATACGAATAAATGAAAGAATATCTACAAGTTCACAATATACCTTTGCCAAGTACAATTCATCTATTCCAGGCTGAGAATCTCCTCTACGAAATACAGAGATATCATAGAAACATAAAAATACACATTATAGAAAGAAACAGAGAAACAATCTAAAAATATAGAGAAACATAAAAAAAAAATCATAATATATAAACACAGAGATACATAATATAGAAACATAAAAAATACCTTATATAAAAACTTAGAGATACATTTTATAGAAACCTAGAGAAACAATCTAAAAATATAGAGAAACATAAAAAAAAATCATAATATATAAACACAGAGATACATAATATAGAAACATAAAAAATACCTTATATAAAAACTTAGAGATACATTTTATAGAAACCTAGAGAAACAATCTAAAAATATAGAGAAACATAAAAAAAAAATCATAATATATAAACACAGAGATACATAATATAGAAACATAAAAAATACCTTATATAAAAACTTAGAGATACATTTTATAGAAACCTAGAGAAACAATCTAAAAATATAGAGAAACTTAAAAAAAATCATTATATAGAAACATAAAAATACCTAATATAGAAACTTAGAGATACATTCTATAGAAAGCTAGAGAAGCAATATAAAAATATAGAGAAACATAAAAATACATAATATATAAACATAGAGATACCTAATATAGAAAATAAAAATACCTAATATAGAAAATAAAAATACATAATATAGAAAATAAAAATACATTATATAAAAACTTAGAGATACATATTATAGAAACCTAGAGAAACAATAAATAAACATAGGAACCTAATATAGAACCATAAAAAAATACATAATATATAAACATAAAAATAAATAATATAGAAACATAAAAATATATAATCATAAAAACACATTATATAAAAACTTAGAGATACATATTATGGAAACCTAGAGAAACAATATAAAAATATAGAGAAACCTAATAAAGAAACATCAAAATTCATAATATTTAAACATAGAGATACCTAATATAGAACCATAAAAAATACATAATATATAAACATAAAAATACATAATTTAGAAACATAAAAATACATAATATAAAATACATATTATAGAAACAATATAAAAATATAGAGAAGCATAAAAATACATAATATATAAACATAAAAATACACAATGTAAAATACATATTATAGAAACAATATAAAAATATAGAGAAGCATAAAAATACATAATATATAAACATAAAAATACATGATATAAAAACTTAGAGATACATATTATAGAAACCTAGAGAAACAATATAAAAATACATAATATAAAAACATAGAGAAAACTAAAATAGAAACATTAAAAATCACAATATTTAAACATAGAGATACCTAATATAGAAACATAAAAATACATAATATAAAAACTTAGAGATACCTAATATAGAAAAAAAAAACAAAAAAACATAATATACAAACTCAAAGATACATATTATTAAAATATAGAGAAACATAAAATAGAAACATAAAAATATATAATTTAAAACTTAGAGATACATATTATAGAAACCTGGAGAAACAATATAAAAATATAGAGAAACATAATATAGAAACATAAAAATACATAATATATAAACATAAAGATGCCTACTATAGAAACACAGAGAAACATAATATAAAAAACACAGAATATAAAAACAGAGAGATACAATATAGAAACATAGAGAAACATAAAAATACATAATATTTTATAGATCTACATAGAGATGCCCAATATATTATAGAAACAAATAGAGATGTAGATCTCAGGCCACTAAATTCTTATTTGTTACATTTTGTTACATTGTCATTGATGAATACAGAGTGTGGGGGAAGGGCCCGAGGCCTCGGAGTATAGTATTATATATTTCTATGATTTGTCTTGCTGGAATATTATATTTACTACACAGAGACCTTTATATATAGATCTGTCCTTGATGAATAC